>JBBPKI010000885.1:0-16764 GCA_038089155.1 Nevesoporus exiguus
AGAGTTTTATGGGGCTGGTATTCCCTTATGTTTCCCTATATTTGCTGAGAGTCGTGATTCGAATACGTCTAGGCGGTCTACCATACATAAGGCGTAAGAGCAAGACAATACAGAGGTATGCTTTTAAAGATACCCTTGTATTGTTTTAGGCCTGATTCTTCTATCTACACAGTAGTTTTTATGACTACTGTTGGAGAACAGCCCGCCGATATATCCGTACCATAGTCTACGTTACTACATATTGCATTTCCTTTTTCGGACACCGTGTCGCGTCGCCGCGCTCCCGTTCGTCTTTCCTCCAGTCTCTTACCTATTCGACTGCAGTCCTTACAGTCCTTACACTGGGTCGGCACATTCTAATAACTACTTCACACCTATCTGTTAATACATGGCCAAGAGCTGCTTTTCTGACGTTCGAGCTGTTATGACCAACCTGACTTTGCTTGTATGTCCTTGGTCTAATTTCTTGGATGGAGTCGAGGCCGACGAAACGTCAATCCAGTGCAATTGAATCTACTTAGCTGGAATTCTTTGCAGCCCGACGTCGTCCCTAGCAGTATATTCTTCAAGTTTTGTGACAGGCTGCCGTCTGCGCGGACGGTCTCAGCGAGACTAACGTAGCCATACAGCCAAACTACGAGAGCAACGAGCTTTGCTCAGATATGTTCGGTGGGAACAGTATCGTCCACGAGGCGGTCTACGTCGTTCGAAAGGCTTGGAATCCCTCGCACATGAAGGCGCGGTTCAAATGATACCTTGGGCGCGCAGAGGATCGCCGTGTTACTGTCGCGGAACACTTGCACACGCTCTACCTACCATCTGTCTCACCTGGCCGTATCACCCTCTTCATTCTCTTTTCTGTGATTATCGATCCCGTTTTTCGCTACTCTCATTTGCTTTTATTCTTCTTGCACGTATTGGACGACCAGCTGGTCTATTGGCCGTCACGTCCGCGGGTCGTCTTCGTCTCATTGTCTGTTGATCAGCCCGTCCACGAAGTCAAGACGGATCGTTCGACCTCGGGGACGGGCTGGTTAACAAATGAGTTATCCGACCGTAGTATCCCTCCAGCCAGCGACAGAGTTGGCTCGTTCGTTGCTGGAGTCGTCTCCAAGTAAACGAGCTCACCACGTACGAGCCTCGGCTTTGGTCATGTCTCGATATGATGGCCCGTGACAGGTCGTCGAAGGGTATGTCCTCGCCCGTCCAACGCTCCCTTTGTATCGTACTTGTACTTGATTCGGTACCTTTTAGAGCTCGCCAATATTGTATCTCCGCGATTACATGCCCTCTTTGAAAAACGTCGAGAACGCTCTCAGCGTTGCTCTACAACATGCGATGACCGCCACACGCGGAATTCCCGTAAGACGTACACTATAGTACACGACGATAGCGCGACAGCAGTGGAACAACCAAGAAATTGCGAGGGCGACGCAGAAAAGTATGTTCCAAGCACCCGGGTATTGGAGCGATGCAATGCAAGAAATAGAACAAGAGAGATACGGGACAAAGAAAGCAGTCCAAATGAACGCATGATACATGTATACA
This sequence comes from Nevesoporus exiguus, assembly GCA_038089155.1. Lineage (NCBI taxonomy): Eukaryota > Fungi > Basidiomycota > Agaricomycetes > Boletales > Boletaceae > Nevesoporus > Nevesoporus exiguus. The sequence continues at coordinate 1,549 of JBBPKI010000885.1, forward strand.
TGATGTGCATATCAGGGAACTAAACCGTGCGTGACATGGAGCGAGGAGGACGGGATGACGTACATCGTAGACATAGACCCAGCCAAGTCGAGGTCGCGATATGAAAGATGACCGTCGGAAGTCGACTTAGAGAAAATCTAAACGTTCGATCATGACGACGTGCGTCCGCGTACGACAAGCCCGCCGTCCCAGACGCCGACGTTCCACCCGTCACGCACGAGCGCATTCCGAACGGCGGGTTTAAGTACGCCGACACCGTTGGCAGAGTGTGTCCCGCGACCGGTGATGATTCTCAGAGGGTTTGCTGGCGAGTTTCGAACGCGCCCGAGAGCCAGCGTCCAACCCATCACACGTGTATGTAACAAAAAAGGAAACGGAGAGGGGAAAGAAAGTAAAGAGACGGACTGGAGTGAACAACGGACGGATCGGAAGGGACGAAGGCTTACCGAGAGAACACCCCTCTTGTTCGAGGATCTCCTTGACGATGACGACCGCTTCAGCGATGGAGGTACCGTGGAGATCGACGGTGTTGCGGTCTGCAGCTGCGGAACTGCGCGCACGTCAAGAGGATTAGAAGTATGGAGCACGAGATACGAGAATGGCATCGACCACGTGAGACGCATGCAGACACCGAAGAAAGCCCCAGAAGAACGAGACGTACCGCTTCGCCTCGACCATGATCCGTGCTTCGTTAAGCGCTTCTTTTCGCGCCAGTTCTTGAAACTCACGGGCCTATTCATTCGTCGGGGTCAGCATCAGTAAACGAAACCAATCCGAACCGAGAGATCAAAGCGCAGTAGGAGGGACACGCACACGTTCCGCAAAGTACAGAGCGACTTCGCCGCCGCGCGTCTTGGCATTTCCTCTGCTCCACGCCTTGGACGCCTCCCGGAGCAGTTCGTCCCGCTTTTTCAAGCTTACCGCCATGCGCTGTTTCAAATCGGGGCGCGTGAGCTCGCCCACGTCACCCTTGCCACCCTTTCCTAGCCCGTTACCTGTTCCGCGGAGTTTTCCCGCCCCCGCCAAGCGGCGGCTCTGGTTGTTCGCGTCGTACGCAGGAATGTGGAGTGCGAGTGGATGCGGGCCTCTGGGCGGCTTTTTTGGGACTGTTTGCCACTGGAACGGATGTGGCTTGTCCGTGCTAGGAGACGACCCCAGGGAAGCAGAAACGCTCTTCCGCTTCGACGTTGGCGGGGGCGGGAGGGGCGGCGGACCGCCCGGAAGTTGCCGAGTTGCCCCACCAGTACTCCCACTTCGATTGCGACTCGCGGATGGTGGCGGTGGCGAGGTTGGGGATAAAGAGGCCCAGGCAGGGGAACGGCTGGGCGAGAAGGGGGACTGAGGGATGTGGTACACCCCCATGGCGAATGTCCCGGATTCAAGATCGAGATCAAGCTCGAGAAGGAGCCATACTAAGTCGATGGCATCATCACCATGGCCACGTGTAGCACGGAGAGCAAGCTGAACATCAGAATAGAGGGTGGAACGCTGTTCTGCGTCAAGGGACGCGTAAGCAGGGGCATCGCGGAGAATGTCGAGCATGGCGAAGAGGGTGGTGGTGTTGGACGGCGATTTGTTCTGAGTGCCTGCGATGGATGAAAGTGCGGCACGAAGGGCGTTTGAAGGGGAGGTGTATTTCGGTGAGTGGAAGTGGGACTGGAAGAAGGACGCAGGTTGTGGTTGGAGGAGCGTCGCGAGGTGTTCCGAGAGGGAGGAAAGCTGTGTCCATGGGTCGGGTGCGGGTGGGGCGGAGGGCAAAGGGGATGGTAGATGGTGTTTTTGACGGATGTCAACAAGGGTGATAGTCTTTCTGCGGGCATTTTTCTTTTTTGAAGCCTTTCCGTTGGCTGTAGGTTTTTTCTTTGTTTCGACAAGTTTCCAGAGGTCATCGTCGCGCGTGTATGGGGACCGAGATTCATCGGCGTCGAGAGCGTCTAACCCTCGTTCTTCAAGATCGCGAATGTATTCGTTGGTTAATAGGGCTTCCACAATAGATTCCATGTCCACATCGCCTTCATTACCCATGCTCACTTCGCTAAGTGCACGTCTGAGTCGCGAGGGCGGTATGTGTGGCAATGCAGCCTGCAGGAATCCGAGGGGTGAACTAAAGGACTCGAGTGAGATGGCGGACGAGTCGGAAGCAGTCGAGCTTTCGGTCATTTCGGCGCAAAAATCGGGACAGCTGTTGGATTCATCAGTGGTGATGCATAGCGAGGACAGGTTGGCCGAGTCGAGTTCATCTGCGAGCTCGTGTTCGTATTGTTCTGTGGCCTGGGTTGCGAGTTCCTTGAGGGTAGTGCGGAGTGCATCGACCTGGTCTTGCGGCGAGGAGGGGCCCAAGTCTGCGAGAAGGGCTGCGAGGAGCGACGTGTCCAGGGGTGGACAAAATTCAGCCTGACGATAAGATAAGCAGCGAGGTAACTTGTTCTCGAATCTGGTTACCTGCAAAGAGTCGTAGAGGGATCCCATCCTCGACTTGATCGTGGTCGGTGGTGGAATGGTCTGATCATACATGAGGCAGGTCATCACGTGACGATATGGGTGGCTTCCTTGCTTTTGTTCTGTCAAAGTCGCTCCGTGAAAATTACTCAATCGTCTCGTCACTTGCACCCTCAAATACTCGCACGCACATCCGCCATGTTCTTCTACATCTCCCTATTCACCGCCTTTGCATTACTGGTAATGCGTGAGTATCATCCTCTTCGAGTTCCGCAGCACTCCTCTGAGCGTCGTATCCAGTCGGATACCGCTACCGTGCCGTTGTCCTACCCCACGTCCCCATGAAGATCAGATCTCTCCTCGGCCTCAACCAGTACATCCCTCTGTCCACATTCTCCAGTCAAGCCGAAGCCGGATTGACATCGGTCATGTTCGACATCGAGGCTAACATCAACGACGGCGACTCGCGAGCAGGTCTCGACGAGCGGGGTACACAAGAAGTGCTGGAGATCATGCGACGAGAACGCGTCAAGTACGTCTTTCGTCGGATGGCTCGTATGCGCTGCTGACGCGCTCGGCGCACGTTGACTAGCTTTGACCAAGCAAGGTTGATACGCCACAACCAGATTCTCGCCCGCAATGGCATCGACCCCTCCGGTACGCCCCTCTTTCACGGTCGCACACCGTAAGTCTGACGATCGTTCCAAGGGATGCCGCTGGATTCGAAAGCCGTGACGCGGCTATGATCAATGGCATGGACTCTTCATCGTTGGTTATCTTGTTTTAATGGCCCCTCCTTGCATGTTATCTCGTCCACGCTCCTTTCGTTTTCGTACTACTGACTTTATTTATTACAATCGGACTTGACTCATGTACCATACAGCAGCCTGTTTCCTGATCTTTGGGTACTCCTATCGGTCGTGTTCTGCTATCCACTCGCGCGTCGGGGGGAACGCTCCTGTTGAGACCGTCGCCCACCTGACTCACCGAGTAAGCTCTAGTGCCGTCCAGCACACATGCATCAGCAACCCACGAATGATGGCATGCATGCTATAAGGAGAAAAATAATAAGCCCACCGCGAGATTCGAACACCGAACTCGCAGGCACTCCTTAAAGGTCGTTGGTAGTTGAGCTAGGTGGGCACTTGACAGAGCAGAAAATACTAAATATGACCAGCCTCCTTCAAGAACAAAGCACGATTCTAAAGTAATAAAAATAGTCTATCCAGTTCATTGTGTGCACATGAGGTGCGAACCTGCAACCTTCCAACGACGTTAGAGGACAGTACATAAGCGCCCAGTTACATCTCTTCCTCGTATTCGAGTCGTTCCCTCTTTCATGTTGCACCTAAATAGGCGTCAATACCAGCGGGAGGGATATAAATGCGAAAAGCCTTTGTGCTGTCTGACATTTATAATTTGTTCCCTTTCTTCCGAACGGCGAAGACGTCGGTCTTGCACATCAGCCCTTTCATGCTTCCAAGTCTCTCCAGGAGCACGAACTCGAAGGGTGCACTGCAGATCCGGGTCACACACGGCCACCTTCGATGGACCTGAGGGTGCAAATGCCTGGACACTTGTCTGCGCTCCAAGGACGAGTGGCCTGGCATTTGAGCGTTCCGGTCGGACGCACAGCAGGCTTACGTATCGCATCGACAAAGGTTCAAACGGTTGGAAGACTCAGGGCATTACTAGCGGTGCAGACGGGATAGATAGAGAGCCACGACTGCATTTGAGATAGAATGTTGGTCTTTGATTCATCAGGACATGCGACGCGAGCCGGATGGAGGTCGCTGAATGCAGTCGGAGGTTGTAGTCGAACAAAGGCAACTCAGAAACTCAGGGGTTATTAGAACCAAAATAGGCAGGCCAGCTCGTCTCTTTGCCGCCAGCACTATGCCTCCCGCGAATCCTGCATGGCCCCCATCCGATGACGACGACACGTACGGGGAGGTACTTCGTATACACATTATCATAATATCTACCACTCACGACACTCGCAGGCCAAACCTCGCCGCGCCAAGCGTCGCAAGACCAACGCTGGGAAAGCTGCTGTTACCGGGAACCGCGCCACACGAGCCTCCGCTTCCATTTCGGCGCTCCTCGATATCTTCCAACATGGCCTGACCATTCGCGCGCCGCACGAGACCGGAAACAGTATCGAGAGCAGCAGCAGAGCCGAGGGTCATCGGGATCAGAGTGAACACGATGGGTTCGAGTCGATGATGGAGGGGCTCCTTCCAGAGTACCTCGAGGCGCGGCGGGTTCTTTGGGCGCAGTCTTTGGATGTCGCACTTCCTGTGGGTTCTCCTGCGCTGGCATCCTCGGTATGCTGCTTATTTTCGTGCTCGTGTTTTGTCAGGACGACAACAAGGGCGCAGATGGCAGAGAAGGCGAGCGCGAACTTCTTCGTCCGCTCTCTCGGTTTGAGATCGCCAGGATCGTGGCATCTGCAAAACAGCGCATGACCGGGTGCATGGTGTCTCCTTCTGAATGGATCGCGCTACGAAAGTTGCAGGTGCAACGGGTAGGCGTCAATGCGTCGAAAATGAATCGATCAACGCCACTCATTCATTGATAGGAGAGATGGAGAGCGGGGATAAGGAAGTCGTCTGTTGTGGGTGTTGGTACGCCTAGGATGTTGACCCCGCTGGATGTGCCGCCCTCCGTGCCCCCTCCGCATGCGGTGCTCGATGGGCTCAGAGCTATTCAGACTACCCAATATGAACATTCATTCGCAGCCCGCGTCTACGGGTATACACCACGAAAGACCCTCGGGCTGATTGCAGTGGACTTGGAATCACGTTCGCCCTGGATACTGCTCATGGACGACATTCACGCACACTACGAGCTCGCGCAGTCAGTGGACACACTTGGACATATGTCTCGCAAAGCTGATCCCGTCGTTTCAAGTCCAGAGAGTCTTCAGTCTGATAGGCCACGCACCCCAATTACTTACGTCTCTCTTCAGCCATCTCATCTGCGCCAGGTACACGACCTGCTGGCACGCGTCTTTTGGGACGGTATCGATGGTTAGCATGTCTCGCCACCGTTCCCTATGCAGATTTGATCCCTGACCAGATTCGGACGCTAGTTAGCGACGCCCTGCACCATGCCCCAGAGCGGTGTACGGTGATTGCCATGTACGGCCATCTCGTTGTCGGTGCTGCATTCTTGAGTTCTCCTCAGGAAACATACATTACGTACCTAGCTGTTCGAGCTGGTTGGGAGAATGCACACATAGCGACGTATGTTCTTTTTCTCAGTGCCGATGATGACTCGATTGCCTTGTAGTACTATGCTATACCATCTTATCGCGTTCCATCCACATCGCGACATTACCCTCCACGTCTCCGTGAACAATCCGGCGATGGTGCGTGGTCAAACACCTATCTTGGTTTTACCGATAACGGTGATTCCAGCTGTTGTACAACCGATTCGGGTTCAAGGCAGAAGAGTTCATCGCTGGGTTCTACGAAGCCTATCTCGACACGCACTCGAGAGCGTCCAAGAACGCGTTTCGGCTGCGCCTCCGTCGATGATCGTGTGTGACAGATCGCCGAGTGCGTGGGCAGCGGCGCTTTATACCAATTTATGCGTGAGGGGATGGTGGCATGAGAGATTCGTCCGCGTGGCAGGGGTTGTCTAGAAAGTTTATCGAGTACGCTGCTACTAGCATGAAAGAGGCAGTTTATTCCCACAATGTGGTCGTGTTGAGAGTGGTTCGATCGACTACCCTCTGCCATACTCTTACTCTATTCCTCGTCCGTCTTTCTTTTCCTTCTCTTCTTCACGAACAAGCTACGAAAGTGATGCAGTTTCCGTTCACGTTCACCCTCCACATTCCCGGCCTACACAACCCTTTTTCGGCCAGGCCCGGCACAGCTCACATCCGTCCCCGGATCGATGGCGCCGCCTTATCGCGTCAGAAGGCGTCTCTTCCACCCCCACGGTTCCCTCCCATCAACTCTCTCTCTCCACCCGTACCGCTCGCCCGCAAGAGAGGTTGGGTTCCATCAGAGCCAGAGCCGAGCCACGCCGCCACCTCCACAACATCTACGACCGGCTATCTAGACACCCCAGCAAAGTACAAGGACATGCCTCTCCGTGAACCAGAGCAGGAGGCAGAAGAGATGATCGCAGGTATGCCTTCTTCTCCTTCTCCTTCTCCTTCCTCGTCACACTCCTCGCGTATGTAATCCCACTTCACATTCCACGTGCGCAACAGCTCGGCGCTACCATGGTACCGTTTTTAAAAGAATTCGAACCATCCTCTCTCCGTTCCACTCACTCGTTCGTTCATGCTATTCTCCTGCAACTCGCTCATCGTCGTTCATCTAGAACTACCTCCGGCAAAGCGGCGCCGCACCCTCGCCGGTTCGATCGTGTCCACAGCGTTGAGCGCTGCCCTGATCGGCACCGCAGTTGGCCTCACTGTATATCGACTGTGCGTTCTCATTTAGATTCGAGCACTTCTTTCAGTTGTTCAACATGCCTTAGCTGGCGGGACCGGGGTAAACTACCTGAACAACTTCCTCCCCCTCCCCCTTACCAGCGCGGCGATTGGGTTCCGGATATTCCTGAACCGGTATGCTGTCCCCTGTCGTCATTGATTTCATCTCACATCGTGTAACCTAAACAGATTGAGGCTCCGCTGTCGCACAAAACGCGCAAGGCCAGACCAGCTCTACCTTCTGTGCGGCGCTCTGCCGGTCGTCACCACCGCAAGCCTCGTGCGAAATTACAAACAGTCACCCCTCCTCGCAGCGTGTCGCCCATACATACCTCCCCCCGATCAGAGGTTGACTATGTCCACGTACACCATCCCGTGGACGATGATGAAGCCGATGCCGAACCTGAGGTGGACCAGATGGACTGGATAGGTGACCGTCTCACCTGTCTCATCCAAGAAGGTCAAAAAGCCCTCGGCCGCGAGGTCGTGGTGATGAGTGATGCCAAAGAGGACGAGGTTGACGATGGTTCGGGCGCATGGGAGGAGGAACAAGACAACCAACCTGACTCAGTGGTTACCGCTTCGTCCATCTCCCATCGCAGCTCTGTACGGTCACTTCGCCGAACACACAAACCCCATGACATCCGCCTTCCGCCTTCCTATTCTCCATATCCCGTCTCGCCTCCGAACAGCGTGTCCCCGCGGAAACGCCAGTTTGAGCCAGACTCGGTCCTCCGCTCGCCTGGACGATCGACGCATGGAGGACGCACTGCACCGAGTACACCCCGCCGCACCACCCGCGGAATATCGGTCGATTCGGACGCGTTTGCGCCCATCGTGTCGAATTTCAAAGAGGACGAAAGTACATGGCAGAGTCCCGAGCTTCGCGAGTCGATGGAGCGGGCTCGTGCACTGTATTTGCAGAGACACGTTTAATGAGGTCTACATGGGCTCGTCGCACAAGCTTTCTTTGTAATGGTTATGTTGCTGTTATCCTTGCCGTGTCAGCGGTTGTAATTTTTTTTTCTTCTTTCAACCGAGTTTATGCTTTCATTGCAATTGCAGTGTCAGTTGTTTGACCTAGTTACATTGCTATTAGCTACCTAGAGACAGACGAACAGACCTGATTTGACATGAGCTACCTACGTCGTATGTTACGCTCCAATCGCTCGCGTCCATTCTTTCTCGTACCTTTCTTTATGTCATGGAACATGTTTACTAGCGGATTCAGAGGAACGTGTATGACCTAGAGCTTTAGTAATGATAGCGTGTTTTCTGCGCGATGAGCGTCATCTACCATTTCTTGTATGCGCTTCCTAAGGCCTCTCAGGTCTCTTGAATCGTTGGCCTTAAGGTGTAATAGGATGCTATTCGACGACGACCACTTCAACGTGACAAAAGGAGCAAACAGGGGTCTATCGTCTACTATGTCCGCCTCGGCTTTCCCCACATAGCCATTATAAGACTCGGCTCCTATGTCCAGATATTTGAATCGGAGTGATTTACTCGGCTTCACTTCCGTGTGTGACAACCCGTGACAAACTCGTGCATTTCGCGTGGATTTCGACTACTCCACCTGTTGGACTTCCTAACATCGCCTTTTACTGCCGTTGTTGCGCAGAGTTCAGGCTAAGGCGTTAGGGTTTAGGCGGTCCAGGTCCGAAACAAATAAGTTGAGTACTTATTCATAAAATGGTCAAAATTGTGCATTTGGCGGGTGATGATAGTGACGTCCGGATCACGGAAGGGGCTGGCATGCGAGGATGGAGTGGACCGTTAGGTGCGACGGTCCTTTCCTTCCTCGCCAGCTGCCCCTCGGCCCAGTGCTATATTAAACGACCCTATGTTCACAGGATCGATCGGGATTTGTTCAGAGACTTTCTAGATTCCCAGTACGCGACACCGCACGAGAGTCATGCTTTACTAAAACCCCACGAGGGACGATAGTGATAACGCACTGTCACGCAAATTGTCAGGCTGCTGTAACCTGCCCTCTAACTACGGACGGCTTCTTTTTTAGAAAGAGCGAGGTTCCGACAATGGGCGTCTTGCCGGCTTCTTTGCCATCTTCCCTATGAAATCGGTACCGTACAGCTTGGCGAGTGACCTAGTTAGGCTGTGTGCTCTGTGGTGATATAGATGCTGTATGATGGTGATCTGGACACCCTTCAGCCATGCAGCCCTCAGTCGGCGTCGTCCGGATTTGGATTCGAACTGCCTCAACCACAACCATTTCGTGCTTCTCACCCACGAGTCGCTTCGCGATGTGCTAATTGACGGGCTGTCCCTTTACTCAGGGTGAGTGTTCGAGGTCGACGATATTTAAAGACCATTGGTCTCGCTTTGGATCTTGACTGCCATTGTTTCTCTCATCTGCAACGTGTTGACGTGAACCTCGTTCCTCTCGTTAACCGCCTTCGCACGGCCTGCTAGAAGCTGACCTCTATGATACAGCCGCTACCCAGCAGTGCTGTATGTGTCCTGGCATCCCTCGCGCAAAGCTACGGCATAGTCGCTGCTCTGCCATTGGTAGAGCAGCAGCTAATCATGGTCCCCGCCGTTCCCTCCCCCCCGAAGGTGTCGTCTCAGCTACGTATGTGTGTAAACCATTGCTAATGCTCTGAAGAGCACCCAAGGATCATCGTGGCGGAGTGCCGCACCTCGCAGGCTCCATTGCAGGGCACCTGCCAGTGGGCACTTCCCGATGGTCACACGGAGAGCCACTCAGATCCCCCCTCCACCTGCGGTACTCCCTGACCACCACGCCGCGTGGTGCAGGGTGGTCATCATCCTCGAGTTCAACGGTTCCTGCAGGCAGGAATACTCCGACGCCAGGTCAAACAACTCGCTAGCATCGTCTGCTTACTTGCTTACAAGTAAATGCTTAATACCTTCTTATATTATGGTTACGTGTGGGTGTGCGCTTTCCGCTTTATCCATTCGACACTGATGCGTCGTACAGGAAAGATTCACCGGTGTAATATTTATTTACTTCGCTGTCCGTTCGACATTGTAATTTCTCCCGTTTGTGTTCTATATTGATCATATCAATATCTTCCCTCACGCTAGCCCGTGCCTATCAGTCAAATGGCATATACCCGGCTGTATTAGAAGGACTGCACTATTTATTCCTTTTTTTTCTACCTCAGGCGATGTGATGTACCCGATCTTCCCACTGAGAAGTTCTCAAATAGCCATTAAATACGAACACGGTGAGCGTGCTTATTGTTCCAGACCGTTGTACCCAGTCAACTGAGCTGGATCTCTGACAGATGAACTACGCTTCGATCAGGGCGGATATTCACGCAAGGGTCCCGCAGCTTGTGCACATGACTTAGACCAGCGGTTCTCCTGCAACAGATAGTGATACGGCGAGCAGGGTTTAGATTGCATCCCGTGACCTGCGGGCGCAGTGTGTGCCTAAGATGTTCGTACCGGATGTCCGGGGTATGTTCAGCGCGTTTCCGCCGACTTGCTGGCTGTGTTCGCGAATCGCGGCCGCCATCGCGAGCGCCTAACTTTGTTTCATGAACGGCGCCTGTCGCCACATAATGCCAGTACACTCGCACCAGATGCCAAGAATCAGACCGCCCGAGCTGCCTGTGGAATGGAAGGCACCGGCCTCTTGTCTCCGCATGTATGTACTTATTACTATGATCCATCCGCCGTCTTCGCTGGCATGGGCCATCATCTCGACCCCCAAGAAACTAAATTACTTCACGGACCCTGTTGAGTTATCGTTACTTCCCCCGCTGCGTGCTTCGAGGGCACGATCAAATTGGGTAGTCGCAGAGTGGGTTCAGTATGGTGAATGACCCATTACAGTGAGGATCTATTGATATTGAGCGTTGACCGCCAACCTTGTTTTCGGGCTGCCCAGTGGATATACGGAGCAGACAAGGCAAACGAAAATCATTTCGCCTAGATTCGTTCACCGCCATTGCTGTAATGTAATCTTGCGCGATAGAACATTCCCATGGATGATTCTCACTTGAGGCGGCGTCTCTCTGGAGGTAAAAGTGAATACCCTCATTTTCTATATTCGGATACTCTCAAAGGCCCTGTTCGCTAGCGACTCCTCGAGTATGACATTCGATGGAGCGCAGATTCTTCAAGTAAATGTGATCCTCTGGTGACTGATGATCGTATCGGGGGACTGACACCCTGCAAGGCTGTCAAACATCTCATTGCACCTTGGGCAACAACCTAGAATTATCAATAATAGCGGTTTCTACATATAAAGTTCTCGCCCCGTTGTAGGCAGTCAGACCGCAGCACGCACAACTGCTACACCGAAAGGCAGAATACTGAATGCAACGCATTCAGTATTGCGGACGGTATATGGATTAGATACGGGCTCTAGGTAAGCTAGTGTGCTTACACCCCTCTTCCTATCTGGAAGAACACCCGATGCAAATGCGAGTGATCGAGTACTAGGCAAAGCAATTGATCCGATGGAGCAATTTCTGCAGAGCGAGTACCCTACCAGTGGTGGAATACTTTGACAAAGCGCCACTTGGTTCTTAAGCGAATCGGCCTCAGTATGGTGGCTCATGACTCGGATCCGGCTGCAGTGCACTCCAAGGAGTGACATGGGTAATGTAGATAGGCTGAAAGGGTTCATGCCTTCTTGGAGAGTAACGCTGAAGCACGGAGTCGCAAAAGAGTAGTGGTGCGGGGTTACGCTAATTCCCTATCTCCGGGATGGACTCACACTCCGACTACTGCGCGCTTCTTTTTCCCTTGACCCTTTTCGGCTACGAGAGTAATGGTCACGCAAAGTACGGTGGCTGCCTTGGCCCTTGCCATGGCCTCATGCTTGGTCAACGCATAACCCTAGTTTTGATGCGCGTCAGTGGTCGCACCGCGGCTGAGAAGCTGGCTCATTGCACACCTCGACATGGTAAATGCAAGTTTTTAATTCCACCCGACTTGACGACCTTCTTCTAACCTAACCCCTTCACGATTAGCAGTCCCCAAGCGATCCAACCCTCAGCGGATGAGCGCGCACAGAGCGGGGAATAGGGCGGTCTGATGGAAAAGCGCCCAGGGGGAGTACATGACAGAATGGAGAGACATGTAATGGGTAGCACGGGTGTTCGAGTCTTTCACACGGGAAAATTTCTCTGTCAACTACGCCATCGTTTCCACCGGTGGAACGGAAATATATTAGGGTGCATGCCACCGAAGGACGTGACAGGTAGGTGTGACAAGAATTGGTCTTCGGGGTCTCGGCGACAGTCCGCCTCCGTCTGCTTTGATTTGATTGAGAGCTTATGTAAGCCAACCATCTATGGTGCACGCTGATCCATACAAACATTGACCTTTTGGTAAATCTTCCCCATGCGCCGTTTCGGCGGCCGTCGTACCTTTTCCCTCCGCCGTCGTCCGTGGCACATGCTCATGCTATCCATTTGAGCTCAGGTCATAGTGTGCCTGATTAAACCTACAGCGCCTGTGCACTCAATCTGGTCTTCCTAAACCTTATGGCCAAATGTTATATCCCGGAAATGCCTTCAATGGAAGATGCTAGCCTTTTCCGTGGAATCTGTTGTCCCATCCTTCCTATCCGCGCAGCGGTGAGAACGGAAACCGTTACATTTCCGGTTATGTCAAAATTTCAGGTGTTTGATAGGTATATGCCTCATATCAATTGTCAATAATTTGTTTCCGGCTGACTGGGTTAAACTTACCCCCGCCATTGGCAGCAGGGACAACTCGACTCCCGACCATCAGTACTGGTCACACGGGCCGTATGCGACGTAAACTATTCCTCGGACGAGGTTGATGGATATGGAAGAATTCAACCCGCAACAGATGATACTGTGCTTCGGGAAGATGGATCGGATCCAGAAAATGAAAAAAAAGGGGTAGTAAGTGCATTGTTGATGGCCAGCCATGATGCGAGTTTGAAAGGGTGAGTTAGTCAAGTCGATACTGGTTTGAATAACTGCTCCACGCAGGTCCGCGATCCTAAGAGTGGTGACGAAGAGAGGCTCTGACAAACCAGAAGAATCTTGGGCTCTTGCAATTCGCGGTAAGTAGTGGCATTGGCGAGGTTAGCTGCTAAACATGTACGTGGCCGCAGACCCTGTTACCCCGTTCGCCGAACGGCCATTATTGTACTAAACATTCGCTCTCATCCGAGTCCATCGTATATTGCAAGTTAAAAGTGCCACAGAGATTCCCAAATGGAGCATGACGTTAGGTAGGTAGTTAACATCACAGTTTCTCGGTTCTTTTTTGACGGGAAGGTTATTCAAGCCTGTTGGCGAGGTGGTGCAAGTTTCGTATCTTTCCGTGTTCCGACTGCTCGACCCTGATCCTGTTTTCCATCAGCTCCTGCCATCACTCCTTAGATAAAAGATATGTCCTCTCAGTTATCGCCGAATGATAATTGTCTTCTATCAAAGCCCTACGATAATGTCGAATTTTGCGCATGATCGACGGGTTTCCGACTCAGACAAACAGCGTTCCTTCGATGTCTATACTTTCAATGAGACTGCTGCTCACGGGGTTCCCCCGTAAGTCTGCGGGACTGTGCTTGAAAATCGTGTGGGGGCTGACGATTGCAGCATCTTGCATGGTGACTGTACACATAATTGGCTACCAAGCCTTCCACGGTCATGCCACAGTAATTTCCAGTATTTTGGCTGCCTTTCACCGCTAATTCCTGGTGTTACAGTGGGTGCTGCTTATGCTTCACAGGCACCTCATCGAAGGGACTCGTCCGGAATATATCGACCTGATTCTTCCCGGTCTGCAGCTGGGAGATCAAACCAGGCTAGCCCGAATTTTACTTCTCCATTGTTTTCGCGCTTCGAAGGAGACACTTCGCATGGCATGACGCATATTCAGCGACTACATGCTCCCAGCCGCCAATCGTGTTATGAAGTAGAATCACTCACCGGAGCTCTCAGTCCTCACTCGAACCACGCCGTCTCACAATCGTGTACACCTGAGGGTGCTGCAAGTCAGGCTCTTAATAGCCCACTGTCCTCTGCCAGTCCTGGCTCGGGTTTTGTTTGCGATGCACTGATTTGCAAAGTGAGGCTGCAGTCCTGCTCGTCCGAGGTAGACCTCAGGACGCGTGTTTACTCCAGTACCCTTCTCCTGCCGTTCAAGACAATAACACTCATTCAGCGTTGGTCACCAATAACCCGATTAAATACAATCAAGATTGGTCGCAGTGGGTACGTGACCATTGCTTTCGCAGGGTCTCAATCCAGCATTCACCCTCCTCAAGGATATGATTGCCTTCAACGGCTTTCTCAGGGACCAAGCAGACGTTCTCTGCCAATGGGTAGAGAACGAGACACCTTGCAACGATCGAGTGAAGGGAAAGGACCTCGCGGTTCATCTACAAAACGAGCACGGGATCACGTCAAGCTCACAGGCGTATTCCTGTCTCTGGCATGCGTGCCCAATAAGCCGATCCATGAGGAGAGCAAGCCTGGAGAGACACGTAAAGGAGACACATCATCCCGTGAAATGGGCCTGCCCGGCTTGTACCAAGACGTTTACCAGGAAAACGACCCTATTAGGACATTTCAAACGAAGGCACCTAGTTCGCGTATAGCTTGTTCCTTTCTTTACCGTGGGCTCTCTCGTGGTGCACAGGAAGAATATCACAATGTGTACCATAGTAGTCAACCGTCATCAATAATTGTACCTTTGCGCACCCTTTCCTTGACGAGGGGTCCAGCGGCGATAGAAAATTAACTCGAACGCGAACGTGCTGTGGGAAGACCCCATCGCGGTCTGGCGCGGTCGTTTCCAAGAGGTTACATAAACACACGAGGCTTCCAGGGAGCCAGCTATTCAATGGGTACGACCTTCGGCTGATCCAGATCTAGACAGTTCCGGATGGGAGTCGGGTCGAACACTGAAATGCGCTCCTTTGTGTCCTTTCCGCGGCCCCCAGATCACAAGTATCCTACTACGCGCCATCATCCAGATGTTGACGATCCGGACGTGTCTGTGGCAAAGCTAACCTACCCCTGCCCTGGTGAAATCAGTAGGTTGGTACCTTCGTGTACTCACCTTGTTCCCTGTTACACAGGAGCCCCTGCCCTAACGACAGGCGCAGAATGGCAATCAGGGATGAGCGCGAACGTGTCTGTGGGAAGACCCCGACATGGTCCGGCAGGGCAGTTTCTGGCAAGAGGTTGCATAAAACGCACGATGGGCTTCCGGGAACCAGTTGTCAAATGGGGGAGACTTTCGGCTGGTTCAGATCTAAACAAGATGAACGAGAAGTCGCCAGCACATGATGTTTACGTAAACACCATGCCAATAACGCTAGCTCGGAGCACAGGATATTT
>JBBPKI010000886.1:0-16755 GCA_038089155.1 Nevesoporus exiguus
CAAACATCAGACGGTTCAAACTGCAAAGCTTAGGTGTCGTCTATGAAGGAAAAAGAGCGAGAATGCAGTAATGTTTAGATATGCAGGAGAGAAAACAATGTAAAGAGGGCGAGAGAGGTGACTCTGCCAGTGAAGGCACCACCAAATTCGAGCGGAGATGTCTCCAATGACCACTTACGCTCGCGACCAAGGCAACACTCTCGACTAGGTCGGGAGTGCGTCTCGCAATCGCACTCTCCCATCCTTGAGTCGCCCCGTGGTCACAGGACTCGCAGAGGGACAAAATTGGAATTCTTTCGAGTATCTGCCAGACAAGGATGATTGATGAGCATCATATCGTCGACGAGAGAATTCGAGCGTATGAACCAAGATGCGTGGATGACCCAGGGTTGGGATCTAGCACCTGGACTGAGGTAAAAAGCGAGCCCGAGCAATGACGAGGAGGGTGACGAGAACAGCACGTTTCCAGGTGGGTTGGCGAGGTCGGTCATCGTCGTCGTGCGCTACCCTGGTGTAGGACAGGGTAGTGGTCGGGGTTTGAAACTGGCCTGGTCATGAACTGGGACGACGTTGTACGTGCGACACCACCCGCTCCATTTTCCCGCAGACATGGAGCTCTCGGGAGAAGATTTCGACGTGGACGACAAATTTATCGACCCAGAAGAGGAGGGGGTCGAAGAGGAGGAAAAGGAGCAGGAACCAGAAGATCTGGTGAGTCTCATTGCAGTGATTCAGAATGGCTCTCCGTCGGACCACACGCAACCCAGTGCCTGTCACTGTCGCGTATTTGGTGATCAGCACCCCTCGTGTTTGTCGACGAGAGCGAATTATAGGGTGAAAATGACACTTGTGTATTTCTTGGTTGCAGGATTGGACAAAGAATTGCACTATGCCGTCAGCAATGCGGAAGCGTGACGTCGGTAACCGTTTGTGAGAACGTCAAATTTAAAGTGAACGGTTGATCACAGCTGGGGTAGGCGTGGCTGGTGTATGGTATGCGTACCAAAGAGTTGAACACTGAAGGGCGAGGACAACGTCATGAAGAAGATTGATTTGACGAGACATGTTCCCGAGCGCCAAAGAGAGTTAGCGTCTGGTTTTGAAGCGAGCGAGGCATGAAGATGAACAACGTGGAGATGGGTCTCTGTCGACGTGAAGTTGCCATGTGAAAACGTGCTCTGGTAACTTAACACATCCGGGCCACCATCGGACAACTGACCGCGAGCGGGACCACTCGCAAGTGGGGTGCCGCCCTCATCGTAGCGAGGAAAGGGCTAGATGTTAACAAATTTGATACATATCCCTTTCTCATGTACACCTCGGCAGATCCTAGCCTGCTTCCGTCCCTATGGTCTCAATTTGTCCCAAGCCATCAGCCCATCGGAGTGTAGCTTAGTACTGTACGTACGAGTGCATCGTGATAGACACTGTAAACATTGACGCGGGTGAGATACGCTAAAAGCGAAAAACATACATGGTCTAAGAGTAAACCTGGACTGCCGCAGAGCAGGGCAACGCACGAAGGCTTGCAAACATCAACCCTACAAGGAGCACCCGGCATGCACCAGCAAAAAAAACTGCAAGAATCCGAAGCACACGAAGCACACCCTCCATCCGTTTGGGGACGCTCCAGCCCACTCTTTTAGTAGTAACCAGTATACCAAAATAGGCTAGTGAACCTCCAGCCAAAATGAGCGATGCAGCACGCCACATAATCATTTCCACCTTCGTTGGAAATTCATAGTCCCACGCGGCCAAGTGTAGTCCGCAAAGAATCACCCAAGCGACACAGAGTGACAAAGCTCCGGCCTCGTTCTTGCTGATGCCCCAAGGATGAGCAGATATCACCGCAGGCTAATCGTTGTATTGCTCAGCCATCAGTGGAAGCAAAGGCAGAAGGGTACGAACACCTGGGAGCTCGGTACTTGATACTATCTCTCTCCGTTTGCGTAGGCAACAGATGCAGGCTATTAACCGGTCCGGAATGTCAGGCTCTGGTTTCCATGCATCTGACCTGCATATTGTTACGTAGTCGTCTCAGCCAAGCTCACGCCCCAGTGAAAAGAAGACACCTACAAGGCCATTTTATCTTTGACCAGCGTAGGTCCAGCCGATGAGCCGAATGGCAAGTCGGTCTCCTGTCCTGGCTCGTCTCGTTTTACCCCCTGAGTCAAATAGAAAACATGAGGACGTTGCAGGCGGAGTGGCTTGTGCCACCACAAGAAAGTGACGACAATCGACATTACAGCCACCCAGACCGCGCCAAGCTCGGTCAGCGTGATTGTGAAGCCATGCAAACCAATCCTTATGATCTCTAATTGGAACGAGAGTAAATGGAAAGCGAACATGAGCTTTCCTACCCAATCTGACTTGCTCTTGTCCTTGATATCTTTGACCCTGATGAACGGATTTATGATTTTGCCTCCTTCACAATAGTCCAGGAATTCTTTGGAACTCATCCTAGGCAGGTCTTCATCGTCTTCATTGCTACCATCATGATAAGTGAAGCCGCCCATGTGCGCAAGGAAGCCATGCGCCATCGACCAGTTATACCCTTTTTCTGGCATACATGGAAATTTGTCAGATGCTTCAAGTAGGCATTTATGGCTGAAGACAACTTACTACGAAATTCATTGACATCATTTCGAGCATCCCACCATTCTCGAACAGCAAACACAGCCATCACCTCTGGAGCAAAAAAGGTGTAGAAGATGCGTTGGCCCTTGAACCAGAAGGATGCCTCTGACTCATTCCGAGGAATGGGGAAATAGAGCGTATGCCACACGCAGACCGACAACAATGTCGCACAGTTGCCCAACCTGCGCAATAGGTGAATAATTTGGTAATAGGATGGAAGGCAACTGTCCACGCTTGTGGAATTGGTAGTGACTCCCCAGGCAAGCTGGGCAAGATAGAGAAAGGCAAATAGGTAGGAAATCATGGGAGGGTGAAAGTCGGAAAATAGAGGGCTCGAGGCTGCTCCTTGGCTGCCACCGTACCCGCCCTTTTATAGTCACGGCCAGCAAGTCACCGTGTTGCACCGACGTGCAGAAAAACGGTTTGGAGCAAATGACCGTCATTAGTAATACGTACGCTGGATCTCGCTCTCACCTAGGGATGAGCAGGGATATGGGTAACCCGCCCGGGTACCGTGTGAGGTACATAGGGCGGGTGCGGGTGCGGGTGTGGGTCAGCGTTGCCCATACATCAGCAAAACAGCCCTTTTCCACAAATGAGGTCACAGCGCCGCTCAGTGTTAGCTGAGCGCATGGTCTCGCACAGCCTAACCCAGATGTTCCAGCTCTCGTCACACTGATGGAAGCAAAATCGTGCTTAATAAATGCCTGTGACACTGACGAGTCAGTGATTCTTTGGCCGCATCCCTTCAGTGGCACACTCTTGTCATTGATTTTCACAGCCGTTATTGTGTGTCACTGTTATTTATGTACATATGCCTAGGATACCTCTAACCCATAGAGTCTTATAAGCGGACATTGTGACAAGGGTTGAACTCAAAAAGCTGCTCACTAACGACCACTACATTCTACAACTAATGGCTAACTATAGTGTATATACTTGCATGACATAGCGCGGTAAAATCAAATCATGTGATACGTTTGACTTGAAACACGTAACCAATTTTACACTCTGATTGGTCGTATACTTCCGCACTGTCTCCATCTCCTTATCACAGTATGTTGTCCTGACTTCTCTTCTGCACCCCGTTTTAAATTTTATTCCACACTGCGACTCCATTGCCTGTATCACACATGTTTTGGTGAGTCTAAACAGATTCGATCAGGTGGTTGTCGCTCACGACAACTGGAGGTAGTTGATTATGTAACCCGGCGCAAGTTTATGGCGGAACAGGTGCACATTTATTCCCGCCGCATTTTTCTGTATATCGCGCATTTTTACAGTGGTTTGTGACCCATATTTGGTGGAACAGATGCAAATTTGTTACCGCCGCGTTTTTTTTAGGTCGCGCTTTTTTTCTTAGTGACTTTCAACCCATGATTTATTGATGCTGCATTTTTCTGTATGCTGCACTGCTCATAACACACCAGAAACAAAGAGTCGCTTAATAAACGAGTATCATACCAGTGGAGTTGAGATAGGATGTTTCTAATGAATACCAGCACATTGGTGAGGAGAAAGACAGTCCAGAAAGGAATGTCAGGTGTTCATTGGATATTGCCCTCCCTGCTATGGGTCACACCACATTGCCACCCTCTCTTCCATCTGATGGACCTCTGTAGGACGAGATGTCGATAAGAAGAGATGTAAATGTAAGTACAACAAACAGCAGGGAACACAAGGCACTAACATGGTGGGCAAGCAAGGGGAAAGAGCGCTTTCAGCAATAAAAATAAGAGTGGAACAAGTAACTGGTCATGAGAAGAGTGGAGTGAAATAGGATATCATAGTATAAGAGAATCTGTATAAACAATATGGACACTAATAATGATGGTGATTCGTATGTGATGGAAAAGTAGGGGGCTGCCCAATACTTGGTAGAATGAAACAGTATGAAAGAAAAGAGTGTCTTTACAATACAAATCATGAGCAACGGCTTTGATGACAACGAGTGTCATCGGCCATCCTGCAGTGCAAAAGCGGTCGAGAATGGCGGTAGGACCTGGACTGTTACAATTTTGTTTCTTCATGGTCACCTCCTACTTATTTTCTTCATTCACATTTGGGAGGGACTGATCACACGGGAAGTGTATGTTCCATACCTTGTCATTCTGTATTCGGATGATATCCACCTGATCCAATTAGTATAGCTTCAGACTTCTTTGTTTCCATCTCCTTTTGATCATCTTTGTTTCCATCTTCTTTTGATCATCTTTTACATAGCTTATTTCATCACCATCTTCTGATTGGTGACGTGTTACCTTTCCTACCATCTTTGATAGATGGTTACTGCCATTGGCTGTGGACATAGCCACCTCTAGCTAGACACTACTTAAACTGCCATGTATTGTAGTGACAGCCCCAGCCAATTCTTACTCACTTTGTGGTTAACTATTGCTAAGCTCCTTCGCTCACTTCATCGGAAGAGAGAGCCTTCAGCCTACGCCTACCCTTCTTCCAGGAAGTACCGCACGCCCTTGCATGCCTCACCAAGAGGAGAGTTGCCAAGTACCTTGTCCAGGTACTTTCTGTGACCTAGCGAAGGTCCATTCTCCAGTTGATAGCTAACCCCGAGTGGGTCGTCCTGCTAGTCGAGCACCGCACTACAAGACAGTGCGGATAGTTAGCAAACTCGAAGAGTCGCCCCACTAACAAAGGCACTTCTATATCTAGTTAGGGACGTTGCACCTCTTCGTGAGTGCCTCCCCTCTCTAGGTTGGCCGATAGCCCAGAGATAGAAGTCAGTCGCTGGTAATAGGGAACCATGACTGTTACATGGACAAATGGTTTTCTGCTTGATGTACGAGCACATTCTGTGACCAACCATCCTAAATCAATATCCAATGGCAACTGAGGACCCTCCATAACTTTCCTCCACCTCAAATCTCAGTCGCACTCAGGCTGTGCCCTGCTTGAATGAAAAAAAACAAGTCACCAGATGTTGTTCTTTCTGCCACAGGTTATATCACATTGCTGCCCTACTGAACCAGAAGCATTGGCCTGCTGCTGGCAAGTGTGCAAGTGCAGTGTGTGTGATCAACTTTCAGCTTCATGAGCGTCAGGTAAAGGGCACTTGTAAATTCCCTACATTTTATTGCTTGTGCAGTATTCTTCCAGGACAGCCTTGCGCCTGCCAGTAGGGATGCCGGACTCAGTAGGGAACTTGCAGTGAAGGGCTGTAGGCATACTCACCTTCTCCATGATATGGTTGTGCTTCTGTTTCTTCATGGTAGCCTTGTCGACACCCAAGTGCATGTTGATTTGGAGAGAAAGTCCTAGGAGATTGATTACCATCGCATCATAATTGCACTTGGTACCAAACCATCTGGCGAAGGGGATGTGGACACTGCCTGCAAGGGACCTGCACACCTTAGATTTGTACTCGAGTTTGATAGTGGCCTCTTCGCCAGAAATGGTGTTGATGCCAAGGCAGATGTCACCTATGCGCCTGTCAGAAATGAATGGTAAGTGGATAGAGAGCACTGTGTACCAAAAAATCCAGAGTCAATCTTCTTGCTAAGCTGGTACTTGCTGCCAATCCAGAGGTTTAAGTCTGTGAGCAAGAGCCTCTGCCATAAAATAGGTGCGAAAATATTCACTGGAATAGAGAGGGAAAATTTGTACTTGAGTGGTGGGTGCTTGGCCTTGACACAGCTTGATGTGTGGGGTGAGTATTGGCGCTCAGAGGGACACCAGCTAGTATGAGAGTGAGTGTTGGTGCCCAAACAAACACAGTTCAATTAGGCATCATTCACACTCAAATGAGTATGTGGGCTGAGCGGTGGTATGTCTGCCATTAGTAAACAGAAGTGTATTGAGATGGCAGGAGGTTATTGTAGGTCTGGGGTGAAAGGTGACCCAATGATCTCTGAGAGGTGCCTCATGCCATGGCAGAAGGACGAGCACACTAAATATAATCACGTGAGTGACTCCCAACAGGGTATGAGTGAATGCACTACACACAGACAAAATCAGAGTGTGCTATACTATCCAAGCAGAGAGTGTGGGGAATTGAGTAAGTTTGTAGTTCTCAGCACCTCAAATATTATGAATAGGTGGGGCAGTCGGGGAATCAGGATAGTGGCATATACAAACTAAGACATCATCCTCAGATATCTCAATGTTGAAGGGGACAAGTGAAACCTGTGGTGTCTGGAATGGTACAGCATTCAAGTAGGCTATAAAAATTATACATAAGTTTTAGTTGTTACTATTGGAATAACATACTGTCTCTTTGCTTCTTTGCAGCAGGTGGGGACTGTGGTGGGAACCGAAACACATGGGAGCGCTTCCCTAAGTATTGAGTTTCAGTACAAAGTCCAGTCAAAAGTGTAACTTAACTTACTGAACTGTTGGGGGGGCATAGTAGAATCTATATACTTCACTTGCTTCCCCTTGTCTTTCGACGGAGTGAACAGGCTTTCAGCATGCAAGTTCAGATCATTCATAGAACTTGCCAACTTGATGTCCAGATCGCTTTCGCTGTTGGTACTAGTGATGCTAATAATCTCATCTCTGTCATGAGAGTCATGCACCAAGGTAATTGATTCAACCTTGGAGAGAGTGTCTTGCCCAACAATTCATGGTTGTTGGTTCCACAATCCATAAATGTTGTCTGGAATAGAATTCCTGGTTGCTGAAATGCAGTATCAATGCTAGAATCCTGGTACTCTGCTATGGTATCATGTATTTACCAAACCACAGGGTGCTGTCCTGGATGCCAGCCTTAGCACAACCCTTGTTTGCAAATAGTGTAGATCCATTTGGTTCATTTACCTGAATGACTAAGAATTTGCTGCTAGAACATACAAGAAGGGCCCACTCAGGCTGATGCAATGACTTAGTGGTGAGAGCATTCCGCTTCTGAGTAAAGGCTAGATTGGAGGGAAAAAGATCCAAGAGGTAGGCAAAGACCTGTGGAAACCATTTGCAGACTTGTCTGTCCACGTCTGCATATGTCCATGCAGCATCGATCAGGATCCCTTTGCTACTGGGGTCAGTCGCCCTAACAAGACACTTATAATTTTCCATTTCTTGCATGTCATAGAAATAAGTCTGTCCGAAAGGAGCTCTCAGCTGCCTCAAGCATCCTTTGCTCTAACAGGATTATTAGTAATTCAAATCGCCATGTAGTTAGAATGGCGTACATTGATTCCACAAACAACTATTGCAACAGAGTTAACATGAAAGATCGTCGAGGTTGAGGTACCCTGGGTTGACAAATTGGTTGGAACATGTCGGGAACTAGTCATAGAAGCCTACTAATATTGTTAGCAACATATGCGATCAGTACTTTGATATTACCTTGCAAGACGAAGAGGTTGCATTTGGTAAAGCTGAAGCTTGCTTCCTTGATCCAAAAGTCGCCATTATTTTGACCCGAGCCTTGGCTGCTGACTGGGTTAATGGCGTGGTTCCAGGTACTCACTCTGCCAGCCTCATGAAAATATCTTGAACCCTCGAGGTTGTTGCATTAGAGGTAGGTGCCAGTTGCATAGACTCCAAGTTGGACTGAGAACCTGGATTTGGTGGTGGTGGTGGTGGCGGCGGGTCAGGATGCTGCACTGGCAGTGGGACAGTAGTGCTGCCAGCTGGATGCTTGCTTATTCCATGTTCGCACTCAAGGCAGATTGGCTTCTATCTATCAACCAGCCAATGAAATTCCTCACATTCACACGTACCACCATCTCCTCGACAGAAGGCGGAGCGGTCGATGCTCATTGATTAGAAGGGTGAAGAAGGTGGTAGATGTAGTAGTGAGTAATTAGTGTTGGCAGGAAGAAGGGGTAGCCACGAGATGTAGCCCATAGATTCGATAATCAACAACAGATGACTTATATACCAGAAGGACTATACATGCTGCGTCGCTATGAAATATGTCAAGCATACAAGAGCCTGACACCACAGGCGAGCCTGTTCATGCCAAATGGCGTCCACCAATGACACATCCAGCTGTTTAGATCACCATTGACCTAGCCAAATTGTCTCGAAGGCAGGATAACCACTCTGCCCTGGTTCTTCTGGTAATCCACAGCCATCAGGGATGATCTGATGTTCGACCATCTTGGACAATACCTGAAAAAATGACTCTTCCTCTTCAAGGTCAGTAAATGGGATATGGTGGGATGGTACATGCACTACATCTTGATTTGCATGTTGCTGGATGAGACTAACCACTTGGGCTATGCGATACACATCATCTTCATCTCCACTTACTCCTGAGTCTTTGTCTTCCAGGTGTCCAGCATCCGACTGGTGCCGTTTACATGAGAGTGGTGTTCCATGAACACCATAGTGTCAGTTAATGTCACCTGGATCGATCCCATCACAGTCATCTCTATACACACCAAATTGCATTTGGCCCAAAAAGTGGAGATCCTAAAGTCTTAGTCAGTAGAGTAGCATACATCTCTATGGTAAATCGACAAACAATAGGACTCTTGTTGTTTATATCAGCACCATCAATTGGATGGCAGTTCCACCCGACTTGGAAACTGAGACAGTCATTGTTGATTGCAGGGAGGAAAAGCACATGTAGCAGCCATAAATGGTGTGGGTTTTGAGGGTCAAGTGCATGTTGGTTTTCAAGCCAAGTGAAAAAGGCATGCCAGTGGCGAGCAAACTGTGTTCCAACGTCAACCAACAATTGTTCAATGCATGAGTTATGCATCGACCTGGGAAAAATCAAGCACCATCACGTGAAATATGAATGTTATGACTTACAAGCCCCACATGAAAGATGCGTGATGGGAACATTTTTCCATGATCATGTATGTCACAACATCTACATTTTTGCCACCATGGTCACCTCTAACCTGGGATGGCATTCCATATTCCATTATTGCAGACTTGAAAAGTTCGAGAATGGTTGCAGAGTGGTTATTATCACTTGCCCATATCGCTGTTACCTGAAGACAAACGTGAACCTTAAGCTGAGATGCAAGCAAAAAAAAATGAGCACATACTGTACGACAAAAGCCATCGACGATGCTGTGAATCACAATGCCCCATCGGATGAGCTTGTGATGTCCATCAAGGTGCCAGAGGGCATTGGGCTGCTTTACATAGTACTTGTGCCACCTCTTGACCTGACGGTCTCGGAGAACCTGACCAATGTGATCGACTCTGCAGAGTGAGCGAGGGACACGACAATACTGCACACAATGTCCATGAGCTCACAAATGACCCATTACATAGTGTAAACCAGACTCTGGGTGCTGAGCTTTGAACTCGATGACATACTGATCGAGCTCAGCATTGTTCAATGTTGAATAGGTCTGTCTAATGCCTTGCTTGTTCATGTATGCACAGAGAGTGTTCCTGTGCACCCCTAAGGTGCATGCTAGCTCGGTGAGCTTTATCTGCCGAGCACTGGAGGTTGCTTCCATGAGATAAGCCACATCAATATATTTCCTGGGGTGACCTCGTCGTCCAGTATGGACAATGGTTACAGGCTGTGGTATTCGGATGTCAATATCTGCACTGGGTCCAGTTAATATGATAGTAGCTATGCTGCGGGTTAGTAACCTTACAGGTTCTGTACATCCTCACAGTGACGTGAAAGTGCAGCGAGCAAGTCTAAAAATTGATTGCCGAGGGTCTTCAACCACTCCTCTAGGTCCACTGACATGGAATCGTGTTTGATCGCCAGAAGCAGAGGAATTGCATCCCCCTTGATCATAGCAAGATGGAATTTAACCTGAAGGGGGTCTATCTACACTTGGTTGAGGACCTGCCGAGTGTACCGATAGATGCTATCGAGGGTTTCGTGCGCTAACGAGAGATTTGGGGGGTGCTCAACTTGAGGCAGTGGTGGTATCGTTGATGGCAGCATGAAAACAGCGCATGTTGGGATGCTGCATATCATTTCTGTGATAGGTCACACTGTAGTGACACACTATCAATCCATCGACACCATCACCCTCTGTTGACTACTTCAGTTGCGTCCATTTCGTCCATCAAGCGTCTCTAGCTGTCATGTCCAAACTCGTCCACCATGGCTTCTATTACTTCCAAAATGGGTCCCACATCTTTCGCATACATGTCCCAAGTCAACTTAGAAGTATATTCTGATGTCTTTTCTGTTGCCAACAGGTAAAAAATATGCTCTACAAACTCCACGATGACCTCCTTACATCACACTCTGCCCTAATTCAAGACATGTTCGTGATTGGTGGTGCTGGATCAGGCTCAGTTGAAGGCAAGAGTGATGCCAACCCGATTGTTCTCCTGGGCGAGAAATGCACTGTCTTTGATTTGTTTCTTGACCACATACATGGCCAGTAAGTGTTATCTTACTTTTATCCAGCAGCATAACTGACAATCATCCATTATCGACATTTCTAGTTCACGTGGTGGCTTCACAAATGCATACTCTCATGGAGAGCTCCAGGATCTCCTACAATTTGCAGACAAGTACCACTGCCCCAAGACACGAACCTTTGTCATTGACCATATCTGGGATACAAGATATACGTTCCATCCAGCTGATTTGATCCAACTCGGCACTCAGTACAGCATCCCTAGACTCTTCAAACGTGGTTTTTGATCCATCCTTGATATTCCACTTAGGGAGATCACAAAGGAGCATCGTCTGACAATAGGCAACAAGATATTCATTGCAGTGACGTATGCTAAACATATACTCGAAGAACACACATGACTTGTTGCTTGTGAGGAACCTTCTATCCTCAAGCATGCAGATGATTGCGCGGACCCGGTTGGATGCCAAGAGGACTGGCATACCGTTTGGTGGAATGGAATGGGCCATTTCCTACTCGACGGACGAAATCCACAACCATTCACTGACGCCGTGAAGCGATTCCGCCACCTGCAGTTCGGTCGTATGAGCACGGGATGTCTGAAGACGATGTTCGAGACGCTGGATCGTGGAGCTGGCTTTCGTCACGCTGATGTTTTCATTTCGGACATTTGTGATGGGCTTGCACGTCAATTCGCTACATAGCTGATGTAGTGTAGCTATCCTTATGCGCTACTTTCAGTCCGCTCATATCTGTGTGATGCTCGTTGCCTCTGATCTCCCCAATACCAGTGTGCTACGAGATCACCACATTTTTCTAATAACACGACAGGAAGATGCAAATGAATGATTGGGAGTTGTCGTACAATGCAGAATAAAAAATCCGCGGTGCACACAAAAAAGCGCGGCGGTCATACATAAAGCGCGGCAGACTCACATTTTAGCGTGATGCAGTGTACAAAAATATAAATATATAAATGTGCAGATGTCCCGCCATACAAGTTAGTGCCTTCCTCAAACATGAGTCTCGGACACCCGCATATGGTCACTGATCATCAAGCCCTCCACCCACTCCTTACTGTATACGGACACTAGGATACATGCAGTACTGTGAGTCCCAGCCCTTTGCCAGTCAACCCATTTTTGACCCTCATTACTCATTTGCCACCCCTAACGCCCGTTCCCGAGCCCAAGCGCCTGTCTACTAACAGTTCATCTCCAAGCCCCGTCACTCTTTCTTCCCAACCGTCCAGCCGTGAGCTCTACCATTTGCTCATCGCTCCTTCCATCCACTTTCAAGCCCACTGGTCTCTTATTTTCAAGTGCAAGCACTCGTCCGCTACCGGTCCACCTGTTTGAGACGGAGTGCCTATGTGTCACCTTGTATTCTGAGCCCCGTCGCTGGTTTATCATCTCCGCTACTTATTTTCGTATCCGAACACTCTTTCCTCAACCGGACTGCATTCCCTGAGCCCATGGACGCTGATTCTAGTCCACTTGGTGGGGACAATAGCACGTTGACCTCTGTACTTAGCAACTACTTAATTCATTGTTTCGGACCCAATGTTATGAATTGGTGCGAACAGACTGATTTGAGAACAATGATCTTCAGTCACACGCGACACTAAATGTCACTGACGTGCACGCTTGATATCAGAGTCGTCTGTGCAGTTTTTCAGTGACTTACATGCTACAAGTCAGTTGAGTTGTCACTGATTATTAGTAGGGAAAACCGACAATTAGTGACACTATTTGGCATTGATCATTAACACTTTTCACTGATCATTAGTGTGCATGGCTACTGATTTATGGTGTTCAAGACACTGATAATACGTGGTTTTACTTCCGTCAGAGATCATATGTAGTAGTCACTGGTGTGCCTAGGCTTCTGCACAGGTATAGTACTCCTTGAGTCATTCCCGTCGACGTTGCCTCCAAAATGAACCGATATAACCCCAGGCTAGTCGTTCCATTGCGATGATGGGGGGTAGATGGGGATGGAGGCGAGCAGGAGAGTTAGGAGGACATGCCTGGATCCAGCCGTCAGTTACTGAAGGCATGGACATGCGTTTCATTGGTACGAGACGAACAGTTTCAGGTCACAAATACACGGGGAACGTACGGAAACGGATGGACGTACTCGTCCCGTTGGCGGCTGCTTCTAGCGCCATGGTCTTGATTTGCCAGTCTGAAGGCATCTCTGGATTATCGAATTGAGAAAACGTGATCCGCAGAGGCGGTAAGTCGTGCTCCACCTCACGGACCAGTGCAAGAATGTCGATGATTACATTTTGCAGCTGCTTGCTATTTGGAGAGAGGGCCGACCGGACAACCTCGATCCGAGGATGCGCATCCGTCTTCTCGACAGTCCCTATACCGTGCTGTGCCTCAAGGCCCTTCCGGGTGGGAGGCAACTCGAGCGGATGGATCCCTCAAAAAGGTTCAATATCTTCAAAGATCTCGCCGTACTCGTCGGGCAGCTGCACACGATATTTTACTACGTAACCCCACCTACATGGCAGTCTCCTACCAACACGTAAGACAGAGAGCTGTGATTGCGCGCCATTTATCAAATCCGAGAGGCGGTGCTCTTCGATACCGTCGCTTATATTTTGCAACGCTTTCGTCAAGCGTGTTGCTTGCTCGCGCGCGATTTGCATCCCATGCTACCTCAGCACCGCGGATAAGTTGGAAGATGGGGCGGGGACTATCTGGATTGACGACGAGAAGTCTGTCGAGATTGACCGTGTGTTTACCGAGGACGGGTCCGCCCCGGATCTCCCCGCGCTCCGGTTCGACAATCAAGTGACAATAATAGCGTTCCAAGTGTGGGTAGACAAGGACACGGAAGGATATGGCGATGGCGGTGACGAGAATGAGGACGTAGACTGACCTGCGCGATATGGCCCTGCGCAAGCACATACAACCGAGCATGGTACTCGAGGGGGTGAGCGCAGGAAGGGAGAAAAGAGGGAGGGACCTCCTTGAGGGGTTTTCCTGACGTGCGACGAAGCTTCTCCGGGGGCACTACATACTCGGTGGGGCGGGGATCGTATACGGAAGGCGGCGTTGTCCCCAAGTCATCGGATGTTCGCCCGTGTTCTTCCCGCTGTCGCCGGCCGCAGTGACTCCCGTCGTAACAGGAGAGAGAAGTCATGCGTACACCCTTTTAACAGGATTCATTCGGGTGAAACGGTTTCACTTACCGGCGCTCATGGGGGGCCACTACCGTGCACCCAACGTGAAATTCGTGGACTCACGATGACATGGTCGTCAGACTTCCAAAGTGACACGTATCCACATGTCCACGTACCAACGTTCCCCTGTCATCTCGCCTTGGAGTCTGGATAAAACGTCTTAGACGACTCGCTTTCCCACGGCAGCGGGGAACGGGACTAGTAGACCACAGGCCGAGGGCAAATCGACTCTATCGCAGCTGAATCGGCACGTTGATCCCTATCGTAAATGCCCTGGTGTCCGTCGACGAGCACGCTCGAGAGCGATTTAAATGACATTCGTGTATTTTTTGGTTTCAGAACTGGACAAAAAACTGTACTATGCTGTCAGCAACGCGGAAATCTGATTTTAGAGTACGCTGTCGATCACAGCTGGGGTAGGCATGGCTGGTATATGGTATGCGGGCGAGGACCACGTCATGAAAAGAACGATTTGACGAGACATGTTCCTGAGCGCCAAGGAGAGTTAGGGTCTGATTTTGGAGCGAGCGAGCCGTGAAGATGAACAACGTAGTGATGGGTCTCTGGCGACCTGAAGTTAGCGCATGAAAACGTGCCCTGGTAACTTGGCCCGTCCGTGCCATCATCGGACAACTGGACGCGAGCGGGGCCGCTCGCAAGTAGTGCCGCCCTCATCGTAGCGAGGAAAGGGCTCAACGCTAAAGAAGTTGATACATCTCTCTTTCTCATGTACACCTCGGCAGATCCTAGCTTGCTTCCGTCTCTATCGCTCTCGACTTGTCTCAAGCCAACAGCCCATTGGAGTGAAGCCTAGTACTATACACATGAGTACATGGGCATCGTGGATGATGAGCTACCAGTGAGATAAGTTAAAGATGAGAAATATACATGGTCCAGGAGATAGTCTAGTATGCGGAGCAAGGCAACGCACGAAGGCTTCTGAGCATCATCACCACAAGGTACATCCTGGATCCACCATTCGAAAAGCCTGCAAGAAACATAGTAATATTAAGCACAACCATTGTCCAGTGGGGAGGTTCCTTGTCACCGTATCTCTTAAGAACAACAACAAAACCAGGATAGATTAGAGAATCCCCTGCCAAAATGAGCGATGCTACACGCCACTGAATCATCTCCGCCTTCGTTGGAAATTCAAAGTCCCGCGCGGTCAAGTGTAGTCCACTAAGAATTAGCCAAGAGGCAAAGAGTGAGAATGCTGCGACTTCATTCTTGCCGATGCTGCCTCCAGGACAACCAGAGGTGTGTGCGAAGCAAGCAAAGGAATTAAAGAACGTGGTTATGTAAGCAAATGAGCATCCATATGTGATAAGTCCAACAAAACGCAGCATGCCATCACTCTCCCCCTCACTGGCACACCACCAGCAAAGACACAGACCAAAGAAGCACCCACAGAGGAGACGAACAAGTTGGATGTCTGGCAGCCCCACTATGTGAGGACAGGATGGTATGGCCTTCCAGTCCAACTGTGTTCTCCACATACAAGGCTTACGGTGTGACATTGTCAGTACACTATGTGCCTTTTGTTGGCTCACACAAGTGAATCCTGGCAGAAACAACTCAGGCTTTTCCAGGTACTGGAAGAACATCCCTGTGGAACAAAAGAAGGTAATACAGCACAGATGATACTATGGGGCAATCTGAGACTTGTGTTCACACAGCAATATGATGAAGAGTATTCGAAACTCGTAAGTTTTCAGCTGACTGTGTTCCATCTCATCACTATACTAACTATCCCAAGGTTTCGACAAAGGAATGGATCACGTTTACTCCCAAAATGATTGACGTGCTTGCGAATGGGACTATCTACTAGTCTGCTACGACTCTTTACAGGATGGTGAGTTGCAAGAAAGTAAGACGGTAGCAAAGATGTGGTGTGGATATGAGTAGAGACGGGTAGCCTGGGGTGGGGACTGGGCAGGTAGACGGAGAGATAGAAATGCATCAATATGGGTATGGGTGAACTGCTATGCAATTGTATAAATGCAAAGTTTCTGGTATATCGCAGTCGTGATCGAGCAAGCTACCAAATTCTACTACCAATGTTGTAGGTGCACTAAGCAATATGTGCATAGATTCAGCTACCAATAAGTACGAGAATTGGGAAGCCATGATCTATGGTGGTCAATGGACATATCATTTGGATAGACTGGTTGCTTCTTGTACAGACTACTACGACGGCCATCTACTATTTGTGCCATTTGGCTACTTGTACTGACTACAAGCTACCGGGTACATTTCCGTCGCTGTGCCTCAATCCCCGTACATCCACTTTTCACTGGGAGTGAACCTCCAGCCAAAATAAGCGATGCAGCATGCTACACAATCATCTCCGCCTTTGTAAATTCAGAGTCCCACGTGATCAAGTGTAGTCACCAAGAATCAACCAAGTGACACTTGACCATAAACCTCCGACATCATTCCCGTCGATGCTGCCGCCAAAATGAGCAGATATCACCTCAGGCTAGTCGTTCCATTGTGATGATGGAGGGTAGATGGGGGATGGAGGCAAGTAGTGTTGGAGAACAGCCCGATTCCGGTATACACGTAGTGTTCACCTCTGGTTCGCTACGCTACCTTCCTTATTTGGATAGTACAGTTACTTAGTCGATCCTGCCCGTTCCCACTTTCCTCCAGTCTCTT
>JBBPKI010000887.1:3262-16751 GCA_038089155.1 Nevesoporus exiguus
AAGCGCTCGCGCTAGATCTTTACGCGAACCGTCGTTCCCAAGACCGGGGGGAAGTGGGCAAACTCTTTGGCGCACTTAGCGTCATTCAAGCTCTCGGGTACGTATTTCAGGTCGACTTTGGGTTGCGGTCTGCGAGCGCTGGCTGACAACGCTGTATCACTCGTGTCAGAGCCCAGATTATCAGCCCGGCATTGTATGGGTTTGTCTATTCCAATACGGTCCAAGTATTCCCACAGGCTATCATGATTGTGTCGATGTGCACGCAATTGCTCGCGCTTCTTTCCCTATTGTTCGTGCGCGCTCCCTCCAAGCTCGATGGCGACCGTGTTGTTCCTGGAGATGGGGACGAACAGGGAGGCCAAAATACGGTGACTTCCGGGACTTGAGACTGAGATTTTGCTTGTGATAAAAGGCGTAAATGTAGATGGCTGTCGGGGAGGGAACAGTGGCGGCGGAGATTTAGCCGGTTACGGGGGTATTGAACGACCTGTGTCTTATACAATCGGTCTCAGTATAGAGTTCAACTTATTCAAGGAGTTCCGATTGATACGACCCAACACTACTGTAGATATCAGCGGGTTGTCCATACGAAGCGGTAGCATATGCATCATCTGTGGCCACAGCTTGCCTTTTGTAATGCAAGGCAGGCATATCTACGACCGCCATACAAGTCTGGCGCTGATACTAGGACTCAAATCTGTACATACTAAAGAAAAACAGGAACTCGGGAAAATAAGTTATATACGTGTCCGAGCTTACCCAACTCTCACGCTTGATGCAGATGCTCAGCGTAGCCGGTTGAATTTATCATCCTCCTCAGGTTACAACTTCACGCTGCGTCCATGACGGTTGGACCGCCGTTTCCGTTTGATGAGCCCCACCACCACCGTCCCAGCCACTTCCAACTCGCGTAGACACAAAGGAAATTGAAGATACCGACAGCAGTGGAGCCTGCACCGACGAAGATGAGGAGCCACCATGCATAGCCAACGATGCGATCCAACGCGCGGCCCGTGTATCTCTTGACAGTTGCTAGTGGGTCAGGTGTTGGGGTATATGTCGAGGGTAGGTGAAGGCGGGGAGGAGCCGACAGCGGCACTGTCTCCGGGGGTGTCGATGGCGAAGCGGCGGGTAAACTCTGGGCTGCCGGCAGGAGAAGGAGGCAGGCTACCGGTTTCTATCGACAAAACAATGTACGTGATGATGAGCGGGAAGTATCGCGAGCAATGCTAAAATGCGGGGAACCTACATGGTCCGAGGTGACATACGAGGGGATAGACGTGTACAAAATATTAGTAATCTCTGACTTTTCTGGGGTGGTCGGAGAGTCGGTATATGTCGTGTACATAATTCTGTCTGTCCACGACGGCGTTCGTCTCGTGCTGAAACGTGAGATGCACCCTTAGTATGGAGGAGGGACGGGCTGAGGAAAGGGGCCCGCGTACTTGTACTTGTCAACTTCACCGAGCACGTATTTGTACGTGCACTTGAACGCCCAGAAAGGGCCTTCTCGTAAACCAACGAACGAGCGTCCATTACGACGTTCGTTGATGAGTTGGTCGTATTCTTTCAGGGCTTCTCGCGTTTTCTCATCGGTAAGCATGGATAGAGCCTCTTCCCTACGAGATGCCGTGCAGAGTGGATGTGAGGAGGGTAATGAGACACGAAAATTGAGGTCTCCGAAGAAAAAGAGATGAGATGTGGCGTATATGGTCGTGGCTGGTTCATCAGGGAACGAAGGCGGCGGCGGGAAGAGTAGCGTCCGGACGATATGGTGATAATCAGCTATCCTCTGTTTGAGGTGCGTCTCGTGAGCAGTGAGATGAGCACAGACGAAGCTATGAAAGGCTGAGTGAGCATGAGGAACAGGATAAATGAACATACTAACGTGAAGACCTCGCCAATTTTCGAACCACGGTCAGCGACGCGAAATCTTACGCCCACGGCGCCCTTGTTACCCATGTATGCAGGTCCGCTGCCGGTCCATTGTGTCTGCACATCGCATACACGGCGGGCAACTGCGTCGTCTTTGGCATACACAAGCAGTGCGACACCGACGTTGACGACCTTTGCGACGAGAGAATAAGACTCCTTGTTTGGAGTATGTGCTTCTATCTGGGAGCGTATATGCACATCCTTCTCGTCTATGACTGATTGTGAATGTCCAGCAACTGCGTTTTTCGCAGGAAGTGTTTCAGATTCGT
Source organism: Nevesoporus exiguus (assembly GCA_038089155.1). Classification (NCBI taxonomy): domain Eukaryota; kingdom Fungi; phylum Basidiomycota; class Agaricomycetes; order Boletales; family Boletaceae; genus Nevesoporus; species Nevesoporus exiguus. The sequence continues at coordinate 5,467 of JBBPKI010000887.1, forward strand.
ATTTACAAACACCATGGGTCACGTACGTCCGAGGTGGAGCGGTAGCAGTTCTTGGAACCCAATAGCGACGATGTCAGGTGCTCTCTGCTCCTTGGAGAGAAAGGAGGAAACCTGAAACGTGGGAGCGAGCCAGTCCACGAGATTCTGAGGAAGCCCTTTCCCCGCTTGGAGGTTGGTATTGTAAGAACCGATTTGCACGAGGAGTCCTTGGTCTGTGTCAGCCATGGAACAAATGCCGTCGTTTGGCCGCTGGTGTGAGCGAATCTGGTCGTAAAACTGCGAAACGTTTAGGAAAGAGGAGAGGTGCTTGAGCGACAGTGCTGCCAGTGCGTCAACGGCTTAGCGGACTCTCGGCGTGGTACGCTTCGTTCCCCCCGTGCAAGTACGATGTATTAAACATGTATATACGGGTCGAGCACGACGGGGCACTCGTCGCCGGACGTCCTCGGCGCTTGTGGGACGTGTTTCAGAACTCGGACTCGGATGCTTACAGGGACCTGTGGAGCATCGCAGTACCCCACATTGCTGATTACATACCTCGACTTGGACTGGGCGCACTTCACGTTAAACGCTAAGCCAACTAATATGCACGAGATATCCGCACCATGTACCAACTTCTGTCTACCTTCATCGTCGCAAGGAACATGTGAGTCTGTACTCATACAAACGTGATGTTTCCGACAACTTGACGGAACTCTCAGATCTCACTGGCCTCCTCGGATGATAACCAGGTGCTACCTGATCTGAGGTGTTTGCTGGACACGCTCCGAATGTTGATATACAGGGAAAATACGCCATATCTGGCGCGATGTTCTATCCTTCGCCACTTCCTGATTGATACGTACCCAGTATCAATCGCCGTTTGGTCCACATGAGTGCTGTCGACCGCGTCCATACGGACTGCATTTTACCTACCTCATGACACCGTACCTTTTATTCCGGAACCGTACTTAAACTGATCCCTTCAATGGCCACCTCACGCGGTCCCGTGTTCAATACCTTTGGTCATGGACAATGAGAAGCCATCAGGAGGGCGTAGAAATGCATCCTATGCAAAGGAAGACATCGAGACCACATCGATTCTACCCGCCGATGATGCCTCGGCCATCGTTCTCCATAGCGAACGCGAAATCGCAACGCACGTCATTTCGGTAGAGGATGATCCCTCTCTCAATCCGTGGACCTTTCGCGCCTTCTTCCTCGGGCTTGGTCTCTCTGCCTTTGGTGGTTCTTTGGGTATGCCTACTCACCTTGTAATCGTTTCTTCTGCTTACCGTACGAGATAGCGGAGATCTATTATTTTAAACCGGTAGGTTCAATCACAATCACCGCAGAGCTCCACTATTTCATTTCGCCATCTCCAGCAAACTGTCGGGGTGTCTTTGATGTTTCTTGCCGTCATCTCCTATATTCTCGGATTTGCGATGGAGACATTAATCCCTCGCCGTGGTCTATTCCGTTATTTAAATCCTGTAAGCTTCAAGTATTTCTACATTCCATCCATCTCACCGTTTTCTAGCATTCTTTTAACAAGAAGGAAAATGCCTTTATCGTCATCATGGCTAGTGCAGCCGCAAACTCGGCCCTTGCGACAGAGGTCCTTGCCGTCCAGCGTCTGTACTACAACATCACTCCCAACGCTGCCGCTTCCATCTTCTTGTTGTTTTCTAGTCAGCTTCTTGGCTACGGAATCGGTGGCGTGCTGAGACGTGAGTTTGCCTTGTCTGAGTAGGATGCCCTCTGATGCAACGCAACGAACAAGCGATTCTACTATATCCTTCGAAGATGCTTTATCCTGGTGTACTCCCACTCATTTCTATGTTTGATGCATTCTTCAGAGATGGTCCGACTGCTCGCCATAGACTCAGGGCCTTTTATCTTACCTTCGGAGCGTAGGTTTCATTCGGTCAATATTTCCACTGGTAATCTAATTTGGAATCACCAGTATTTTTATTTGGGAACTCTTCCCGGAGTGGATATTTCCACTTCTCACCGGCCTGTCGATCTTCTGTCTTGCTGCGCCGAACAACGCGGCCGTCTCCCGAGTGTTTGGCGGAAGTAACGGTAACGAAGGCCTCGGTCTTCTCTCTATTTCCTTCGACTGGCAGGTTGGTTGTCACAAGGGCGACGCCCCAGCAGCATGGCTGACACCCCAATTCACAGTATATCTCCGGTGGCCTCAATCCCCTGGTAGTTCCCTTGAAGGCCCTGGTAGGTTAAATGCAGACTTTCCAACGACGTTTGGTTAACACGGTGATAGTTTTCTATGTTCATCGGGAACATACTATGCATGTGCGCACGCAATGAGTACCATCGACATTGTCTCATATGCTCTTGTTAGGGTCGTTTTCGTCGCGGTCTTTTACAACAACATCTGGAAATCGCAGAACTTTCCCTTCGTAAGCTCAAGCGTAGTCAACGCTAGACAAAGAACTGAATTTGATATATAGCTCTCTCAACTTTTGTTCTACGAAAACGGTACCGTGTACGACCAGTTGTTGATCTTAAATTCGAATTATGAAGTCGACCCTACTCTCCTTGCGGAGCAAGGATTGCCATACTATGCCGGAACTTGGGTCGTGAATCTACTTTCCACAAACTTGGCACTGGGGGCTACTTTTACCCACTTGCTTCTTTGGAACCGCAGCGACTTGCACCATGCCTGGAGCTGGTTATCACCTTCCAAGCTCAGCAAGCGGTGGCAAGAATTCAGCTGGAAGAATATCGACTGGAAGTTCTGGAATAACGATGGCTTGCGGGAGCAGCCCGGAGGGAATGAGGACATTGATCCTCACTATGCTGAAATGCTCAAGGTGAGTACTCTCAGTATTTTAAAAAAAAAACTAATGCCGGACGATTCCGCGTCCTAGTATCCTGACGCACCGAATAGCTGGTATTGCGTCACTTTCGTGGTATCATTCGTGCTGGCTCTAGTAGTCATCTACCAGAGTGACTCTACCTTGCCATGGTGGGGCTTCCTTATAGCCATGCTTCTAGCGGTGATATCAATCCTCTTCTTGGGAGCATTATTCGCTATTACGGGCACCGGCATCTCCATTCGTGAGTTCCACGTTTCGATCAGTGCCACTCGAGTCAGCTAGGGTCATGAATAGAAACATTCGTACAAATGATTGCAGGATACTTGCATCCTGGCAAGCCAATGGCTAACATGTACTTCGTTCTGTATAGTTGCAGTAAGCTCACTCACATGGACCCACGAAAGATGGGTTAACTTCTTTTCAGACACAATTTCACAAGCTAGCCTGTTGCTTCGTGACCTCAAGATCGGCCAATGTAGGTCTTCCTAGAAATGGTGCCAATAACAAACAACGATGTATCACAACAGATGCCAAGCTCCCTCCTCGTGCTTCTTTCACTGCCCAGATAATCGGTACACTCCTTGGGGCTATCCTGAACTACTGTAAGACAGTACGGCCTATTTTCCTGTAGATCCTCAAAATCATTTTCAGTCATCATGAATTCTATCATCAACAGCCAGCGAGATATCCTGCTTTCCGTTCAAGGGACGAATATCTGGTCCGGTCAGCAACCTCAGCAATACAACTCCCAGGCCATTGCATGGGGTGGCCTTGCTCATGAGCTGTTCTCTGTTGGCGGGAGGTACCAGTGGGTAACATGGTCCTATCTAATCGGGCTTGCTGCACCCGTTCCATTCTGGCTCATCCACCGCTATTGGCCCAAACTTCGTACTGACTATTTATACATACCTATTGTCTGGTATGTTCTCGATACCTGGGTGAGAAACAGCATCTTAGCTTCTCTCGTTTAGCGGGTGGATCGGCTGGCTCTGTGTGGGAATTAACTCCTCAGTCTTATCTTACTTCGTGATCGCGTTCGTCTCCCAGTGGTGGATCAGGACACGCTACCCTCGCTGGTTCCAGAAGTATAACTACATTGTTGGCGCAGGTGTGTTCCCTTCCAGCATCTTTGTGTACATCACGCATCATACATTTGGTAGCCCTCGACGGTGGCACCCAAGTTATGGTATTCATCCTCTCCTTTGCTGTCCAAGGTGCAGCAGGCACTGCTCACCTCTTCCCCACCTGGTGGGGCGCCAACCAGGGTGGAAACTATGACCGCTGCTTGTATCTTAACTAGGTTTATATAACCTACGTGCGAGTGTGGTAGCTTCAGCTAGTACTGTACTCTAGTCTGGCAATATTTTGAGTTGGATTGGGTCGTCACCAGCTAGCGAACGACCCGATTACACGTGCCAGTCGCGGACTTGGCTGCCACCTTGCAAGTACGAACTCGGCAGTGCAACTTGTCATGAGCCCCCCGGGTTGGAGCTCCCGCAACTGGTACAAGTACTCTCTCTCGTTCTGGACACTGCTAATCGCATCCGCATCTTTGAGAGTTGGTCTCATTCTGTACAGCGAGTGGCACGATGCCCGCTCCGTCGTGAAGTACACAGACGTCGACTACCGTGTCTTCAGTGATGCGGCACGATTCCTATTTCATCCAAGCAAAGATGAGGTTGCCAAAGGCCCGTTGACAAGGATATTCGGCTTGAACGTTGGCAAGTGAGTTGTCTCTGTCGCCATGGTTTGGGTTTGACCAGCGCGCCACTCCCCCCAGCCCGTACAGTCGCGAGACATACCGTTACACACCACTGCTAGCACTCCTCTTACTTCCAAACGAGCTGGTTCACGCGTCATTTGGAAAATATTTGTTCGCGGCTTGTGACCTCGTCAATGGATTGCTCATACACCGGTTACTTTTGACCTCCGTCCCCTCGCGACCAACATTGGCGCCCGCCAGCGACGACGCGAAGCCGCTCGACGAGCAACGACAAAATAAAGACACAAAAGACACACCCATTGGCGATGCGAATGCATGGGCCACCGTTCTTGCGGCAACACACCTATTGAACCCACTCGTATTCAGCATCTCTACGCGCGGTTCCTCCGAATCTATCCTCTGCACCCTCGTCCTACTCACGCTGTACTACGCGCTCCATGGCCGATGGGACGCAGCTGCCGTGATGCTGGGCATCAGCACCCATTGGAAAATCTATCCCGTCATCTACGGCGTGAGCTGTGTAACCGTCATCGCCGCTCAAACACGACCGGCTTCCGGCTGGGGTTTCACCTTTGCCAAGTCGCTCGTGTGCAGGCAGACGCTCCGTTTCGGGATCCTCAGCGCGGGTACTTTCCTTCTCCTCGGCGTGTCATGCTACACCATGTACGTCCCTGTTTCTTTTCCTTTTCACCCCCTCTTGCAACATGGATCAGCCCGCTGACCACCGTGGAATCGATCGTCGTAGATGGGGACGCCCGTTCTTGTACGAAGCCTACCTATACCATGCAGACCGCCTCGATCACCGGCACAACTTTTCGCCCTACTTTTATCTCACATATCTTACCTACCCCGGACAGTCCGCATCGCCCGATGACCACGCGCTGTCGCACGTGCGACGGCTTCTGCGTTCGCCCCTCACGAGCCTCATCCCGCAACTCTCCCTGTCCCTCGGTACGGGCTTACTGTTCGGCCGACGTATACGGGACCTTCCGTTCGCGTGGTTCGTGCAGACGTTTGCCTTTGTGCTGTTTAACAGGGTGTGCACGTCGCAGTACTTCTTATGGTACACCCTCTTCCTACCCCTTCTTGCGCTACGTGTTCGGTTCTCGTGGTGGAGTGTCATCGTCTGGGCCGGCGTGCAGGCGGTTTGGCTTGCCGAAGCGTACAAGCTCGAGTTCTTGGGAGAAGACGTGTTCCTTGGTCTTTGGTTGAGAAGTCTGCTTTGTGTCGGGGGACATGCATGGGTATTGGGAAACGTCATGGATGGTTACGCCTTGGGGATGATGCAATAGCCACTAGAAGCCACGCTGCTTCCTATCATTTTCATCTGCTTCAGGGGTGATCCATGATGACGCAGACTTGTCATATAAGTGGGAATCTAGGAGCTATATGCTCGGGTGTAGACAGCCCGCGCAACGAGAGCATGGATTAACTGGAAACGGCGTATGTCTCTGCAAGTGATCAGGACGAGGACATGGGTAGGTAGCGTAGTATTAAGGGTCATCTCCAGATTCCTTCCCAACCAGTTCCATCATATCTACCCAAGAAGTGAGTTAGACGCTCAAAAAAGTAAAGGAGACGTACGTATTGAGAAATCCAGCGGAACCCTAGTTCAAGTGGTATTAGCAGGAGGGATCAAGTACGCAGGAAAGGGACGCACCCTCGCCATAACCCTGTCTTTGGACGACCGAACACATGAATAACTCAATCGGGCGGATGTCGTTCAGTGGTACCTTGCCCTAATGGGCGTCCGAATTCAAAACCTGCTTCACGTCACCAAGATATAGGGGAAGATTCTAACCTTGCCGGTCGTCTGGTAGAGTCCGAGGTGATGTCTAAGCTCCTCTTCGCTCACAGCACCAAGGGCATCGATCTTGTTTCCAAGAACAAGGAAGGGAACCTTGGCGAGTTCCTCGATGGAAAGCAACGCGTCGAGCTCGGCTTTTGACTCGGCGAAGCGCTCGTAGTCGGCAGAGTCGACCAAGAAGACGATACCGTCGACCTCGGGGAAGTAGTCACGCCAGAGTCGGCGGGCTACATGGAGATTGTGATGCTCGGTACGTAATAGTAAAAAGAAGGGTGAATGAACCACGTGCCTTGCTGGTGTCCTCCGAGGTCGTAAGTGGTGAACTTGACGTTGCCAATGGCGAGTTCCTCGGAAGCTAGCAAGGACGTGTGAGACCCAAGCAGTGTACGGGCGGATACTGCGCTTACTAGGATGGAGCGTGGGCTGCAAAGTCGCCAGCCTATCGTTCTTGAGCATGTGCAGAAGGGTCTATGAGCAAAACGGTTAGATATCCGAGTTCCGAGCCAAGCGGTGGCTACGGACTGTCTTTCCAGCATTGTCCAGACCAAGGAAGAGGATTTTAGCGTTCTTGTGCAGCAGTCCTGGGTTGGAGGAAGGACAGTCTGAGCAGGAGGCAACCAACGGAGCGGTTGGTTGACGGGCGTACCAAGCTGCGCGAGTATGTCCCAAAACCAGTTGACGATGAACATGGCGGTCGAGTGAGAACGAGAAGGACGTCGAAAGTAAACTTGGAAATTGGCTTGCCGAAGCGTGACACGACACGTATTTGTCACAAAATGTCACTGTCACTAGGGCTACGCTACTCGACGCTCGTGTAGGCAGGGTCTGACGCTCACTGCACTACGAAAAGAAAAAGTGCGTGTGCTCGTAATCCCGACCGACGTTCCTCTCCGCACGACCAAATCGCCGCGTACTTCCTGGAAACTGGATCGAACGGGCACTGTCTACATGGTTGCGTTGGAGGGAAACAAGCAGCTGCTCATCTCGGTCATTTATACGACATGCGTGTTTGGTCGTGTTTATTCCGAGAGCTGGCTCAGCCAATCCTTGAGGTCGTCCAGCCCGTCCCTGCCCAACTCTTCCTTGACCTCTCCGACCTTCACCCAGCTCGACAGGAGCTCGACGTCGCCTCCCTCCCATTCACTGAATTTAAATGCCCCACCCGCGGCACCACTGCACTCCAGCCCACCCATCTCCGTTCCCTCTCCTTCACCTCCTAGACTCTCCATCCCGACACCCCCTGACTGCGAAGCTCTCCTCTTTTCAAGTTCGCGCTCGAGAATGGTGCGGACCCGGGTGATTGCGGCTTCGCTTACCGAATTAGACGAGGCACCGACCTTGAGTAGATCTGTCTTGTGCGCGAGAATGAGCAACCTCGGCGTAGAGTGTGTTGGCGGGAGCGACGTCATTGCATGCAACACATGATGCAGGTGTCTGATGAGCAGTAGTCAATAGTGTACCAGCCCCTGAGTAAAGAATCAACAAGGCATACTCAGCAACGACGGGTCCATTGCGTGAAATCGTGCTGCAGTCCACCACGAATGCGATGGCTCGAGCATCCTTGAGATGTTCCAGAGACTGGTCTCTGATCCGAGGGTGTCCGGGAACATCGATCACCCGCAACGGCTTGGTGGAGGGTAGCATCACATGGACCGAATTGGTCTGCAGCGATGTGTGCGACGGCAATGTTTGGTCGTATGCCAACTGATCTTCTCTATCATCAAGAGTGTACGACATGGGAGACGTGGAGAACGGACATTCGACAGTATGGCAGTTTTGCCGGAGTCGGGGGGCCCAACTAACAAGAGAGCATTACCTCCGGGTTTCGTTTTTCTCCGACTATATGATACGACTAGGTTCGGGTCAGCCTTGCGCGCAATCAGACGTACTGGATGAAACAAACCGACGAGAAGGAACAAGGATATTACGAGTGAAAGAAGCGCAAGGTTGGCCGTGGAAAGACTGCCAATAAGCGGCAAAACTTCAAGAGTCGTAGTCACAGTCTCATTCAAATGACGGTCGTCCATGGGTGAGGCGAATACTTGGGCCAGGTTCAGCTGTTTGAACGCAAGGTTTTATACGAAGTGAGTTAGCATCATTGTTTGGTTTCGTTAATAACCGAAGGCTTTCGTAAACACGTAACAACACAAACAGTGCCATAGTACTTTTTTTCGAGAAAAGAAAAGCATTAAATCGAGGAGGGAGCGACATCATATCGGCTGCTCGACGCATAGTCACAACAAAAAAGATTACCCGCCGACAAGATGGGTACAGATAGCTTCAATGCAGGAACCAAATGACTGCCAGAAATTCCCGACGGAACCAGCTAGTTCACTCAGGGAGTTAGCAGAACTGTCGTTAGTGCACCATTTGGTACTTTGATCAGCCTCTGAATCCAAATCCGCTACCATGGGCTCCCTCCCGCAATGAACTTTTGCCCTAGGTCGCCGGTTTTTTGTTTTCAGGTAGATGGAATATGACACACCCAGCTTCGGTGCCATCAATGAACAGAGATGCGGCATATACCTAGAAGCTTACCGGTCTGCTTGGTTCCACTCTAGGGATATCTCGGAGAGGCTGCCCTGTCTTCTCCTGACAGTGGCCTGAGCTACATCCTCCCTTGCAATCCAGCGAAAAACTCACGGAACGGGCAAAACGAATCTGGATGGGAATATTACGGTGGTTCCTAGGTCGAGAGGCTCGAATGGGCACAGTGGGCCGCTTTGTCCTGCTGTAAGGGTGATGGCGAGAACGCCCTCGATATCTCCCGGAAATATACAACTCGAGATAAGACAGTACTGGCCACAGATACGGATACCTCTGAGCGATGGTGCGGTCGAATTTTTTGATCTTGAACGTAAGTCACAATGGTATGCGACTCGGAATAAGGGCTGATCACCAACCTGATTAAGAAAGAGTTTGAACGCAGCAGGGTCCTGCTCCCCGACAGTAACAATGCCAGAGATATCCAGATACTTTACTGCATTCTCTCTGATGGTTCTCTACAATCATATGAAATGCAGTCGGTGTCAACAACTGTGAAAAGTGGGACCATACTGTGAAGTTACGAAATTCTATTGGGGACATCCCAGTCTCGATGGATAGAGTCCTAACGTCGTTGAAAACGAAGTCGGGCATATCGACTTGCTTGATACAGGTTCTACTGCTCATCATGGCTCCTGCTTGGGGAAGAATGATGATAGTGGATATCGAGCATCCTTTTAATTGCCAGGATGTTTGTTTGTCCATCCTCGAGGATTCCCTATCTGGGTTCAACGGTTATGAGGATTGATAAAACATGCCTGTCAATCCGGAAGGCACGAGTTCAATCGATACGGCACACGAAGCGGGATACATTACACACGTGCAGATAAGAGCGTCTACGGTTTAGTAGAATCCATTGTTGTGAGCGAATCGAGGCTACCGATGCGTGCGTATACCTCCGAAGTTTTGATCTATGAAGATATCCAGATTCAGTTTCTTTTCGTCTCCTTGTGTGATGGGCTGTCCTGCACTCCATTCCTCATAATATTTGTCGGCTAGGACGCAACCACGTTTTCGCATTCGATCCGGCAAGCCACCAAAAAGACTCACTTGACACTCAGATCACTGATCATGATCATCTACTACCTGGCTTTCCCGTTTCTTCTTCCACTGTAGACTTCATTCTTATGCTTGTGTTGGATTTTTACATAGGAGTACTTGCACCTTTTGGAGCCAGCCTCATCAGAATGGTCCTGCAATTTTATTACTGAGGTACTTTTCAAACACGCTCGTGAATGCAGCCGTGCCGTCCGGGCAAAGCCACCGGGGTCTACTCCGCGGGCCACGAGCCTGGTTGCTTGCCGAGATGATCCCATGTTTGTCACAGTATAAAAACTTGCCCTCCCTAGGTAACAACACCTTCGCTAGCTGAATTAAACCGAGCACTCACTTTCAGAAATTCATCTTATGTCAGAGAATGAGGTGTTAAGTATGTTAGCAGGGGAAGTAATGCAGGCGCATACAAAATATGATGCAGGTGTCACGTCCAGTGGCGGAAGGTTTCAGGAACATGTCATGTGTACCATCGATGAAAAGCACGCATCCGGTGAGGACGGGATCAATGATTGCGTTCAATCGAGTTGTAGTCGCGGAGTGACAAGTGTAGTAACTTTGGCACCCTTGATGCTCGCGAAACCGGCCTCTGATCTAGCTTTTTGAGCAACTGATCAAAAGTGGTTTGCTCGCCATTGAGCTGCTTAGACTCAGGGTGCTGTTGTCAGCAGGACAGAACCGGCTGCTACCGGACAGCGAGAGACACTGAGTGGCGACGGACCACAGCCGTCAAGACGGTCCCTCTGCGTGCATGCTCGAGTTTTCAGCATGATTTCCGGTGCGAAGTACTATCACGACTCTCCGACGTTGCCTTCTCATCGAGAAGTCGGGAATGACTAGACGGACTCTCTACCCTGTTAGTAGTAGTCGGATTCCCCAAGTGAGCAAAGATAGCCCTCCAGTACTACTTGAAACACAGGCTTGCGATCGATCATAGCAGGCCCAGTACTCACCATTGAAGCATGCTTGAGGTTGTGATAATATGCCTTGCAGAATAACATAACCATAAGAGGTCCTAGTATCGCATAGTTCAACCTCAAGTGCCTCTAAGGGACATCTCGAACGGAGCAGACATGAGAAACATGAACTGTTGCCTGGATGGATGAGTGCTGTGAGGGAGCAATTTATCGAAGCATTGGCAGTGAATAGGGTTGCACACGGGTGCGGGTAACACCGCGGTGTTCAGGTCACGGGTATGGAGGATACGGGTGCGGTGTCGACCCAGGTGAACCCGCGCCAATACCGTGAACCCGTGCAAACGGGTACGGGTTGGTACGGGTACCAGCCACCACTCCGACTTGGATGGCGCTTCCACGTTAGATTTGCTACTCCTTTAGTT
>JBBPKI010000888.1:0-16734 GCA_038089155.1 Nevesoporus exiguus
GACTCGAAGAGTGCACGCGGGAGATTTTAGAAGTGGGCCGGAGAGGAGGGGGTGACAGCGGGGCGGCAGGGCAGCGGGGAATCAATGGAGTCAGGGAACCAGGGAATCGGTCTTGGCTCTTGGCTTTAGTCTCGGTCTCGATCTCGGTCGACGGAACTTGGCTTGTGGCGTCCATATGGAGTGGCTTGATGTAGGGTCTCGATGGCACATGGCTGTCACGCACGTGTGTCCGTGTAGCCTGAAGATGCGCATGCAGAGAGGGCTTGGGTTCACCGTTTGACGTTCGACGTTCGACGTTGAGCACTCGAGCCCGAGGCCTGACTGCCAGAGCGCTAGCACGAAGGAGGGCTACCCGGCGTGGTATCATAAAGATTACCCAGAGTCTGGACACGCCGCGAGACACGCGGCTGGCTGGACCGCCGGCCTGGCAGCCTCTGGATCGACTCGTGACCCTACCGTAATTCAGATCGCGTTATAGGGACGTATCGTAAGCGGATCGCGATCGCGTGCGTGCGTGCATATGGGCCCACGTCGTCGACGCTTGACCGAGACGTGGCACACGGTGAGTGGAGGTGTGCATACGATCTGATGGTACCTGCGTCTACGGGGAACGCGAGGGCGTAGTACCCGACTGGGATCTCGGAACGCGCTCTACGTTGTCGTTATTTATACTAATTACTACGTCTAAGCTAAGACTAAGACTAGGGTGCTAGAAACTAGGACGAGGGCAAGGCTACAGCAGGGGGAGATGGATACGAAATATGCACGAAGACGAACAGGGGTGTCTAGGAACAAAGTAGGAACCGAGCGGGAGAAACAAAAGGAAACGACGAGGACCGTGGAGGAGGGGAGGGCGTGCGAGGGATGCGTCGGCCCAACGCCGACGCGACACGCTCACCGGACTTTAGAGAGGTGACCGGAAAAGCGCAAGTCCCCACAACGTTGACGTGCGCTTCCCCCTCGGCGCGTTTTCGGTTTTAAGCGAGGCCATGACTGTACTGGGAATGAGTGTGGGTCCGGGGTTCCTCGAAGCACATCGCATAGCGGGAAAGGGGAGAATATAGAGGACTAAAAAGGGAGATTAATAAGAGATATTAGGAGCGAGTCGGTAGCGTTGGTTAAACTAGTTCATGCTGTATGTGTAGACCGTCTGTGGCGTGTGAGCGAGACAACATGGATGGACGAAAGCAATAGGACACACGAAGGAGCGAATGGAGAACGAAGGGGCGGGGGCCGATCGGATAAAACACACGGAATAAAAAGGGCGCGAAATGAAAAGAAGAAAGAGAAGCGCGTCGTGACGGGGTGGTGTCGTGTCGTAAAAATATACACTGTCCATCGTAAGGGGAGTGGCGGTGTGATTGTGCGTCCTAGGGAAAAAAAAAAAAAAGGAGGGGCACGCCCATTTCTGATAACGGCATCCCGACACGTGTGCGATGCGATCACGCTTCTCCAGCTCGGTCCTCTGATCTCGCGTGTCCTCGTCCCGAAGCAGAAGTAGGAGGGGAAGACGCGGACGTTGAATGCCGCTCGCCGCGAGAAGGGGGAATGATGTGATGGTGAAGAGGAGGATCTGGCAGGCCGCTGCGGCGTGGGTCCCCTGAGGACAGGGTGTAAAAGTGTCTGCCACGCGGAGACAGGTCGTGCGTGGCGCGGTCGTGTGCGCCGACTGCGGAGAAGCTAGATCTTGCCAACCTCGACGGATGTGACCAGGATGCAAACTCGGGACGAGTGAACGGGGTAAAGGCGTGAGGATCCCACTGCGGCTGCGGCTGTAACACAAAAGGAGGAGGGATGCCTAGAGATCCAGTGCTGCTGGCTGGTTCGATGGCTGGACGAGCGGCAGGATCATGGCGTTGCACGGTATTCACAAAATTGCGCGATGATGGCGGTGGGAAAGAGGGTATTGCCGACAGACAGGGTTCAGCACCGCTGCGTGGTTCCAAGGGACCGAGGTTGATGGGAGGGAGGACTCTGGAAAAGTGTGGCGAGTGCTCGACGTGGGTTCCTTGCTGTGGCGCGAGACCGCGTGGGGTCCCGCGAGAATCACGCGTCGACGTACCGTCGGGCGACCGAAAGGGAATTCTGGGACTCGCGGGTGCACGTCGCGGGGGATCGCGTTCCTCGGCGGAGGAGTGTCTACGCTGATGAGAGGGCGACCAGCTGGACATGCCTGGTCCGGGGATGGGGGGATTGGAATCGAGCGACCCGACAGAGCGGGCGCTGCTGGGATCCGAAGGCGAGACCTCGGAGGAGGGAGCACCCGCCGACGGGGAGGGGTACGGGGAACCGGAAGGGCCCGCGGTGGTCACGATGGGGAACGGGCCAAACTGAGGCGGGCGAGTCAAGGGACCAGACTCGCCCTGGGGACGCCGCGCCTTTTGTCGCTGATTCTAGAGGAGAGATGAGGAGGAGAGGGGAGGAAGGAAGAGAGATACGAACTTGGAACCAGATCTGTGGGGGGTGAGCATACGGTGGATCGATCAGAGATGCAGACGGACCTGGACTTTACGCGCGCTCAAGCCAATTTGACGGCCAACTTCTTCTCGCATGGCGGTGGTGGGGAAGCGGGACTGAGGAGGAGGACAGATGGGGAAAGGTTCAGAAAGAGGGGGGAGGAAGCGACGTGCCTTTGCGAGAAGAGCATGGAGGACGGCAGATTGGTGCGGCGTCGTAAGCGTGCGCGTGCGCTTCTTTTTCGGAGGGGCAGCCTGAGCCTGCGGGGGGGAGGGCTCCGAGTGGTGGCTGGGCTCTGGCTCGGTCTCGTTGTCTGCCATTCCGCTCTGGGAGGAGGAGTCGGAGGAGGGAGAGGTGGGACGAGCAGCCATGTTTGCGAGTCGGGACGGCTGTCGTCTTTTAGGCAGCCGGGACGTGCTTACGTCTTGGGAGCGACCCTGCCGTGTCAAGGAGGTGTTTGGAGGAGAAGGAGGGCTCGGGGAGGACATCGGAGGGAGAGCGGATAATGAAGGGGAAAAGGATCGTGTTCATATGCTCGAAGACGAGGAGGAGGGGGAGGAGGACGGGGTTCATTAAAATCACGTTTTTCGTTCAGGTTTGACACGACGTGACTTTGCAATATTTCCACTGGCCCCTGTTCATTTCGGCTCGTATTGGGTGGCATCATGGCCCCGGAATCGCCATGACAATTGAATGGGTCATTTCGGCGAGATCTGTTTCAACCGGCCTCGAAGGTTATCATCACCTGAAACACTTTGTCGTTTTACCCACGATGTCTTACTTTCTTCCGCATCTTCCCTCTGGCTGGCACGTCGACGAGGCCATCAAGTCCGAAGAGGACCGCGTCGTCGTCGTCCGCTTCGGTCACGACTGGGACCCCCAGTGCATGACCATGGACGAGACCCTCTACGCCGTGGCAGAAAAGGTTCAAAACTTTGCCGTCATCTACCTCGTCGACATCACTGCCGTGCCCGATTTCAACAAGGCGCGCCCGTTGCCACCCTTGCTGCACCGCTCCTGACCGGCGGAGATGTAGATGTACGAGCTTTACGACCCCTGCACCGTCATGTTCTTTTACCGGTCAGCCACGTCCCCTCATCTCGCGATCCGCTCATCAGCCCACAGCAACAAGCACATCATGATCGATCTCGGCACCGGCAACAACAACAAGATGTCTGTCCTTTTCCTCTCCTCTCTCCCTCGCTCATCTCTTGCCAGCAACTGGGCCATGGACAACAAGCAAGAGGTCAGCGCGCTCGTCGTCTCGCTCGGTCGCTGCTCACCCTCGCCAGCTCATCGACATCATCGAGACCGTCTACCGCGGGGCGTCCAAGGGCCGTGGTCTCGTCGTCTCGCCAAAGGGTCTGTCCACACTCGTCGTCGTGCGCCCGTCGCTGACGTGCTCGCAGACTACTCGACCCGGTACAGGTACTAGCGTAGTAGTAGTGGTAGTAGTAGCGGATGAGGGCCGGTAGTTTCGCGTATGACATAATTCAATACACTCCTAAATTTTCGTCGTCGAGCACCACGTCCCTCATGTCCTCTGTCACCGCCGCATCTTCCCCGCCGCCCACAGAGACGCCCGACACGCGCCAGGTACGTCCCCGCCCATCGTCCACCGACGCGACGCCCACCCCACCAGTCCTCTGCGGCACCAGACTCTCTCCAAGATGTCGTGCGTCCCGCTTCCCACGTTCTCCGCCCCCGCTTACCCCACACGAGCAGTTCCAAGACCGATTCGCGCGCCTCGAACGCCTCCTCGAGAAATCCTTTACATACTCGAATCTCCTCGGCGAGCAGATGGACAAGGAGAAACGCACCTCTGCTCTGCGCGCAGCGATGCACGTCGCGTCCCCACAGCGCAAACGCGCGACGCGCAGGGCGCCTATCCATAAACGACGCGTGCAGGAGCAAGACACCCCGCTCGACAAGCCGCCCAGTGCCGACGCGGCGGGCGCGCGTCCCAAGTTTTTGCAGCCCGCGTTGGTGACGGGGGCAAAGCTCAAAGACTACCAGCTCGAGGGCGTCGAGTGGATGGTGTCGCTCGACAAGAACGGCGTCTCGGGCATCTTGGGTGCGTCTCGCTCCTCGACACGTCGTGCCCGCGACTGACGCGTCCACAGCGGACGAGATGGGGCTGGGAAAGGTGCGTCGTCCCGTCGTCTCGCGCTGTCTCGCCACACCGCTGACACCGTCACAAGACCCTCCAGGCGATCGCGTTCAACGCCCATCTCCGCGAACTGGGCCATTATCGTCCCTTTTTGATCGTCTGTCCGCTCAGCGTCGTTCACAACTGGGTCGACGAGTTTCATCGGTTTGCGCCGACAGTCAGTGCCTTGTCAGGGTTGCGCTCTCAAACGCTCACGTCGTCGGCAGATTCCGGTATGTCTGTACCATGGCACGCCTGACGATCGCGCCGAGCTGCGACGCACTGTGATGCGCTCGCCAGACGACGGGTCCGAAGCGGTCGCTGGCCCTGGCGAGCGCATTATGGCCTCGCGTGGCAAAACCCCCAAGGGTAAAGGTAAAACAGTTAAAGCCAAGGCACCGGCGCCCAAGATCCGCAAGGGTGGCAAGCGACGAAAAGTCGATTCAGATGAGTCATCGGATGAAGAGGACGAGAACAAGGTCGACCGTGAACGTATACCCGCTACGCGCCATACCCGTTCGCCTGTGCTATCTCGCCAAACAAAAGAGACGTTTCCTGTCGTCGTAACCACGTACGAAATGATCATTCGAGATCAGCCACATCTGTCAAAGTACAACTGGGGCTACATCGTCGTCGACGAGGGCCATCGACTAAAGAACCTCAACTGTAGACTCATCCAGGAGATCAAGAAATACCCAAGCGCGGGGCGGATGATTTTGACCGGCACGCCACTTCATGTGCGTAAACCGGTACACGTTGGCGCCACGCGCGTTTGACAATTTTCCCGCGTCACAGAACAACCTCGCCGAGCTGTGGTCTCTACTCAACTTTATTCTTCCAGATATTTTTGACGACTTGGATACCTTTCAGGAATGGTACGTCGGTACCGAACCTCCCTTGTTCTCCTTTCGGCTTGCCGAGCATGGCTCACGTCAACATCAGGTTCAATCTAGGCACGTTGCAATCCCGCCTATCGCCCACCCAGTCCACCCACCTCATCTCCACGCTCCACGGCATCCTCAAACCGTTTCTATTGCGTCGCCTCAAGGCGGACGTCGAAGGGCTGCTGCCACCTAAAAAGGAATACGTCATTTACGCACCGCTGAGCGTAAAACAACGGAACCTTTACGACGAGATCGTCGAGGGTCGCATCCGTCGATTTTTAATCGAAAAGGGAGGAAATTCGTCGGCGGAAAAGGAGATCGTGGACGTAAATGCGCCCAGAAAGTTGAGAGGGTCTAAGAGGATGAGGTATGACCTGGACGGGAGTGACGACGAGTATTTCCAACGGATCGAAGACGGGGAACAGGCCACGGAAAAGACGGCAGAAGAGCTGGCAGAGGTTGGCAGGCAGCACCGAATGCAGGAAAGCGGTGCGTGGACACGTCCGTCCATCGCCGCTGGTCGATGCTGACCCTGTGGACAGTCAAGGGCGTCAACAACATGCGTCTTCAGAACACGGTGATGCAACTGCGCAAGGCATGTTCGCATCCGCTGTTGTTTAGGGATCCGACGGAGCCGTTACCGGAGACGATGGAAGAGTTGGTCGATGCGAGCGGGAAGATGATGCTGCTTGAACGATTGCTGGACGAGTTGTTTCGTACAAAGCACAAGGTGCTCTTGTTTAGCCAGTTTACGACCATGTTGGACATCATCGAGGTGCGTTGACGGGCCGTCTTGTCGAGCCTACGCCGTTGCTGATCCGACGACAGACCTGGGCGACAGAAGTCAAGGGATGGCATATCTGCCGCATCGATGGGTCGACGAGCCCATTGGAGCGTCGTGAGCAAATGAACTCGTTCCAGGACGCGGGGGACGAGGCGGACGCACCAACGCTGTTCTTGTTGAGTACGCGTGCAGGAGGGTTGGGAATCACGCTGACGGCTGCAGACACCGTCATTTTCTATGACCAAGATTGGGTGCGTATCCGTCGTAGACGGGGGACGTCGTGTGCTAACGCGCCCTAGAATCCGCAAATGGACATCCAGGCGCAGGACAGAGCACATCGCATTGGCCAGACCAAGCCCGTGCTCGTATTTCGGCTGGTGACCGCCCACACGGTCGAGACGCGGATTATGCAGCGTGCCACAGAGAAGCGGAAACTGGAGGCGCTGGTGATCGCCAAAGGTACGTTTGTGCACCTTGGTGTCTTTCGCGTCGTTGACGGACGTGGGCAGGCAAGTTCAAGATGCCGGGACAGGTGGGCCGGACCAAGGCAGACAATATCGCGGAGATGGCGGCTGCGTTGCTTCGACTCGAGGGCGATCACATCGAAGTGGTCCCTGAAACGCGGGAAGGTAAGAGAGGGGTGTTGAGCGATCGAGATTTGGCCGTGTTGTTGGACCGGAGCGAGGCCGTGTTTACGGACCGACGCAAAGGATGGTCGAGCGAACAAGCAGCTGGCGAAGCGGTGTCACAGGCGGGTGGTAAGAAGGCGGCCTTTGCGGTGTACGAGGCGCCTGTGCATAACGGGAACGAGTTGGTGGCCAAGATCATGGGAGAGGACGTGCCAGAGTAGGTACGATGTCGTAGATTCCCGGTGCGCGGAAGTAGGTTTTAAGGTGTGCCTCGTGGCGATTGCGTGTACACTTTCGTTTCCTACTCTCATCGATCCCCATCTCTCATTGCCATCGCCCAACGTCCATTGCCATTGCCATCATCGATGGCGACTTTGATACGAGCGGAGATGGAGACGGACCCCGAGCGGGATGTGACTACGACCTTGACCAAGCTGAAGCCCAAGCTCGTCGATCTCCCACCCGAACTACTCACCGCGATATCTGTCCTCGTAGGCTGTCCGACGGTCGTTTGTTGTCGACTCGTCCGTCTCTCGCTTTCTGTGTGTTTACTCGCGGGGCTGGCTGACGCTTGCGTTTTGCGTTTCTTTCCGGGCTATCGTGTTCGTTCTCGTGTGCTAGGTCTGTCGACGGATGAGAGATGTCGTTGATGGGTCGCTCGAGGTGGGGTACTTGATCGAGCTTGCGCGCGAGGGGATGGTGGATGCGCGGGGTCCGGATCCGGATGTGGGGGTATGCTGCGAGGGTGCGGGCGAGGGCGAGGGCTGTCGGTGTTCTCCGCTGTGTGCTCAGGCGACGACCGCGACCACGACCACCGGCACAACGACAGCCTCCCGCCTCGCCCGCCTTCGCGAGCTGCGTAGAGCATGGTCAACGTTGACGTGGACGCGCTGCGTAAAGGTGCCGATGCCCGGACCGTGTTGTGCATACGAGCTCGTCGGGGGTGTGTTTTGCAAGACGCAGCCTGGGGTGGGTCGGGGATGGGACGGGCCGTTCACGTTTGACGCGTGGTTTGGGTATGGGCAGGTTCAGGTTGGTCCGGGTGGGGATGGAGGTCAAGGACACGGGCACGAAAACGGACACGGACACGGACACGGACACGGATACGGATACGGAGGGGGAGGCGGGGAGGAAGCGGAACACGAGGCGGGCGAGGGCGAGGAAGACGAGTCCCTTGCTCACGGCTCGAGCACCATGTCCCTCACGTGGCTCCCCGGTCCGCAGACGCACGACCGCGCGCGCGGGGTCGTACGCGACGATTTGGGGATTCCGACGCGCGATTTCGCGCTGGACCCGTCGCAGGATTTGATGGTGTTGTTCAAGGGCGGGGAGGACGCTGGGTTGTACGTCTACCGTTTCCCTTTCTTTCTTGATTGGCGGTGCTGATGATGACAGGCCGATGGTGGTGCTGTACCCGGGCGTGCTCGAGCTGCACGTGCGCACTATATCGACGAACCGGACACATCCCGAGGCGGGCGCGCCGGTGTTGTCCACGGCGGTGTTGTACCCCGTTACGAGCGTGCTCGTGCAGATCGTCGATGATGTTGTGGGGATGATGTATTGTGTCGATCCTGCACGACCCCGGATCACGATATGGAGTTGGAGGACGGGTCATCTCGTCGTGGTACGTCCCCCGCGCGGGGTCTCGCGCCTCCCACTCACAACGACGCGACGGACTGATGACCCCGTCCGCGCGACAGGATCGCACCACCGGCAGCCTCCCGCCCGGGGCATGGGACTTTTCCTTAATCCACAGCCGCGCGCTGTTCGTGACGACCGGCGACGGGAACGGCTCCATCGAGCTCTTCACGTTTACCTCCGACCCCGCCACTGCCGACTCAGACTCGCTCGTGCACGTTGCGAGCTTGCACCTCCCCCCGATCCACTCCTCTGTCCGCGTGCTCAGCATCACCACGCATACTGGGCCTTTCCTTGCCGCGTGTCCTCCTGGCGCGGCGTTTATCTCGTCCAACGAGGAGCGGATACACGTCTTGACGGTACAGTACGAGCATCTCATGTCTCTGGAGGAGCCGAGGACGCGTCTGAGGGTGGCCATGGTCGTGCACCAGCGGGGACTACGAAAGTACCTAGATCGAGGCGCCGCGAGTGCACAGACGGGTGCACCGGTGTTGCAGGTCCCCTGGTCAGAGTGGGGTCGGACGTACGCGCGGACGTTGCCCCACGTGGGCATGTTTCAGTGGTTGAGGTGAGTCGCGCGAGCGTCACGTCTGCGTGGGGGCGTATGCTGATGGATGGTGTGGCGCGGTGGGGACGTGCTGTGTAGGTATGTACATGGACAGCGCTTCGCGATGCTCCATCCCACGGCCCACGCGGGGCAGAGCACGCTTCGAGTGCTCGACTTTAACGTGCGGCGGACCATTGACGACGAGGACGAAGACGAAGACGAGGGCGAGGGCGAGGATGGCATGTTGGTAGACAACGAAGATGACGCCGGTCCCGCTGGGCGCAAAGTGAGACATCATCGACACAGAGGGGACGATGTGGACCCGTCGCTTCACGAGACCATCCTCGAACGCGTCGACCACCCCACGCGGATCGTCATGCCCACCATCTTTATGGACGTCGTCGAGAGCGGGCTGCCTTATCGCGAGGCGCGCCGGGACGTTCGGGGCGATTACTCGGGGGTGATGATCGACGATGAACGGCTCGTCGGGCTCAAGGTGCGTGTCCACGGGTATTGCGCGCGATGGTATCACTGACGATTTACTGGAAACAGTACCCAGCGTTCTTGACCGGGGACATAAAGGAGATAGACGTGTTCACGATGTGAAAAAAAGGGAACGACGATGAAGAAAAGGTCTCGTGGTGACGTGGTTGGTGTTCTGTCTCTCCAACGCGCTTCTTGTTTTCATGACGGCTTGCAATGATTTCTTGATGCTCTCGCATGTAGTGTTTTAGTCTCACTTTCGGTCGTATTGCTCTCGTGTTGTACTGTAGGCATTAGCAGTTGTATTCTACATCCACGTCGAATATATCCACCAAGGGATGTTTACGAGTTCGATAACGATGATCCAGACCGGGGGAAACAGACGGAAGTCCCTGCAAGGCACAGCGTACGTATCAGCGGTTCTACTCGACAGCCCTACATAACGAGGGCCTCCCCTGGTTTTACGGAAACGTAGATCCTGCATCCCGTGTCCGTTCTGTCGAAATTTCGGTCCGGAACTTGGAGAAACGTGGACAAGAGCTACAAAGTGTCGTGCGCGCAGAGGCAAAGTGGAAACGCACGGTCCCGTCGTGCCACTCGATCTTACCAGTAGCTTTCCGGTAGTTCTGGTCGCTCTTAAACTTCAGACCATCCATGTCGTTTGCAGGACTAGGGACTGGAGACGACGAGGTGTTTGAAAAGGGTCAAGATGTCGGCCATGTCGAACGCGGATTCGGCTTTTCTCTCGAGATTGAGACGGACGCGTCGATCCAGGTACCACCAAGTCCGAAGAAATCGTCAATGACGGAGATATCGATACCGGAACGTCCAAGTCAGAGATGTCGGCAGAGATGCACGCAACGGTCTTCTGTCTTGCTAGCGACGTGCTAGGCGAGCTCCAACGAACGACAGGTCTTTTCAAAGTTCGTCTTCTCTGTCCAGTTGGGGGCGGTAGGGACGACGTGCTCTGAGGAGGAAGCGCGATCGTCTTGACAGGGATATTGTGCATCTCACGGTGAGTGGCGGATGACTTGGTCAAGGCGTCCTCATCATCCATGTCAAAGGAAGGCGAATAGAATATGACAAGCGAGAAAGATAGAGCCGGCAGGGTTCGACTCCGCGAGTGCGCGAGCAAAGTGGCGACGCTCTGGTTGAACGGCAGAGTTTTCTTGACTAGGCGGATGTGTCGTGAGCAGAGAAAGTGGTGAAACTAAGCTCGCGAATGCGGGGTTACTGCTCAGCAGTGAGACAAGATATCAGTGAGAGAGGCTAGTACGCAAGGTTAGTTTAGAAGGCTCTGTGATGGTCCGAGATGACCTCCGGTGGTCCCAGAGGGGGGAGCTGATGGAAGTTTCTGCAAGACATGGCACCAGCCGACCTGTAGAAAACTTACTCGATAGTCTTACACAAGGAGGGCACTCCTCTGATTTCGCAGTGGTGTCTGCGATCCTGCTTTCCGCGCCGGCTCTGATAAACTTACTGCGTCCACAGCTTCAAGAAGCACAGGCATAGATTCGAAACCTCGTGCGCGGGAATGTGTAAAATGGTTATTCATCGCGCAAGGTACTTGACGAGTCGCACTGTTGCCTACTCCAGAGTGAACCACGAAGATGAGCGTCTTTGTTACCAATGAGACCGCATTGGCACTCTGGGATTCATGCCGTCGATGTTGGCGAAACTAGAGACGGCAAGGTGCTCGAGAACGCCTCTTGAAATTTCGGCCATATCGGTCCCGGCTTTCCTCTTGAGACGGATAACACCGATAGAAGTACCGCTACATTCAAAGGAATCATCCATGGCAAGGACGCGCGTGATATGCAAGCTGAAGGCGCCAGGGAAGAAGCTTTGGAGACGCGCACAATAGTCCTCTCTGTCTCGTTGGCGGGAGTAAAAAAGGAAGTTCCACGAGGCTCACTAAACAGTTCTTCGGCACGGGGGATGTATTTGGTGAGCTCGCCCAGTTCTAGCTGGAAGAGAAGGCGAGAATGAGAGGGCTTTCTAAGCATTGTCTTCTCCGTTAGTGGAGAAGGATAGGGAAGAAGTGTAACCATCTTTACAGAATATAGTACATCTCACGGTGAGTAGCGAACAATTTGGCAGAGCGATCCTCACCATCCAAATCAAAGGGAGAGGAGCAGAATACGAAAAACGTGTAATGGAATGGCCCTTACCTCCCTCGACCTCGCTTCACCTCAAGCTTGTTTGATATGCGGCCCAGAGGCTACTATAACATGTTCTGCTTGACCTACGGGCTAACGGCTGGTTGATGAATGCCGAGTCACTGCATCACTTACTTAAATCTCCGAGTGGAAGGACGATTCTGGAGTCGGTTTATGACTTCACCGGAGTGGTAGAACGACTCCCAAGTAGGTGAACACCTGCAACTCCAATGCACATTGCCAGACTCGAAACTTGTGGAAAAGAGTGTCTGGTCAAATGATGGAACCCTTTGAGAAGGCGGCCAGGTATTGCGCGTTCCTAGCACACTGGCAATGTAGCAGCAACGATTTGGCCGTCGGCAACAACTTCGCGTTACGATCCGACAAAGTTAGCAATTATTCCCGATCACGTGAGAGACGCATGTTCACCTCTGCTCGCCGTGGCACTTCTGAGTTGTTTACCAGCAGTTTAATTGCTGTTCCCCACCGTTTACGCCATAGCCAATGATCACGATGGCTTCTCCAACGGCCAAGATAAACACTAAGCGCGGTTACGATTACCGTGGAATCACGCTCTTCGATCTCCCACTCGAGCTGGTCGCTGCGGTATGTGTTCTCGTAGGTTGTCCGACAGTCGTTCGGTGCAGACTAGTTACGTCTTTCCCTCTTAGTGAGGTAGCTAGACTGGCGACTGACGATGGTGACCCGTGGTCGTTGCCAACACTTGTAGATCTGTCGACGGCTAAGAGACATAATCGACGCGTCTATCGAGGTGCAGTACCTGATCGAACTTGCGAGGGAGGGGATGGTCGATGGAGTCTTGCCGTATTATTTCTACTCCGAGCATGCACACTCGTGCACACCGACTCGGTGCGAGTTCGAGTTGAAGTCGTCCCCCCAGGCGACGATGGCCAGACGCCTCGACTGTCTGCGTGAGCTCTGCAGGGCTCGGTCAACCCTTGCATGGACGCGCTGTGTCACGGTGCAGATACCCGGATCATGTGCGTACAAGCTTGCTGGGGGAGTGTTTTGCAAGACCCAGCCTAGCGCATGGAGGAGGGGAGATGGAGATGGAGGGGAACGGGAACAGGAGCAGGGAGGTCCTGAGAGGCACGGCTGGCGCACTATGTCACTGACGTGGCTCCCCCGGCACCAGATGCCCTGCTATGAGCACACGGTTGTGCACGACGACCTCGGGGTACTGACACGCGATTTTGCGCTGGATCCGTCGCAGGATGTGATGATATTGCTCAAGAACGGGGAGATCGCTGGGTTGTACGTCCCCATTTTTTGTTGGATGGGGTGATGCTGATGATTTTCAATTTGTATAAACCCACAAATGCACCATGATCGCTACGATAAACTGGCTCTAGTGACGACGGACCAATAGTAAACCTGTATCGCGGCGTGCTCGAACTGTACGTGCGCACCATATCGACGAACCAGGTGCACCCCGAGGCAGCCGTGCCAGTGTTGTCCACATCGGTAATGTACCCTCTCACAGGCACGTTCATACAGATTGTCGACGATATCGTTGGGACCATACACTACGTCGGTCCTGCTCAACCCTGGGTTACCGTATGGAACTGGAAGACGGGTCATGTAGTCGTAGTACGTCACTGTGGTCTCGTCGCAGTACAGAATCGTCTCAGTATCTCCCTCCCAACTGGGTCGAAATGCCTTTCTTTCGTCCACAACCGTGCGCTAGTCGTAACGAGCGACATCGGGAATGGGTCCCTCGAACTGTTCACCTTCACCTGCGATCCAAAGTCAGACTCGCTTGTCCACGTTGCAAGCCTACATCTTCCCCCAATTCAACCCTGGGCCCGTGTGGCCACCATCACAAGCTACACTGGGCTATTTTTTGCTGCATGTCCGCCTGGCGCGGCGTTCACGTCGTCCAGCGAGAAGCGGATACACGTGTTGACGGTGCAGTACATGCATCCGCCGAGGTTGGATGGGCAAGGGATATGTCCAAGGGTATGTATAGTTGTGCATCAGCGGACATTGAAAAAGTACTTGGAGAAAGGTGCTGTGAGCGCTAGGACTGGCACATCTGTACTGGAGGTACCCTGGTCAGAGTGGGGACGGACGGACGCGCGATTGTTTCTCGGGTGGCCTAGGTGGGTTCCGTCGCTCATAACACCTGCACGGGCACGCATGCTGACGAACGATACGGGGACGTATGTAGCCATGTGCACGGTCAGCGCTTCACGATGGTGCATCCCATGGATAAAGCGGGCTACAGCACATTCCAAGTGCTTGATTTTAATTTCAGATGTGCCTCCAATGACGACGTCATCGTTGTCGATCACACTGGCACTGAGGGCGAAGTGGGCCATCATCGATATGGCAGTACCAGGGACGACGCAGATCCGTCGCTGAACGAAACAACCGTCGAATACATCGGCTACCCAACGCATATCTCCATACCGGCTGTCTTTTTAGACGTTGTCGAGAGCGGACTGCCCTATAGCAAAGCGTGCCGGAACGTCCATGGGGATTACTCGAGGGTGTTGATCGACGATGAACGGCTGATCGGGCTCAAGGTGCGCGTTGCGCCTCGTCGTGTGACGATCGGCGTGATAGTATCCCTGATGATTACGACGTGTTTTTCTTTTAGAAACAGCACTCAAAGACCTCGACTGGGAACATGAAGGAAATAGACGTGTTCACGATGTAACTCGTTTTCATCGCGACATCCCGGAAATGACGACGAAGGAAAAAGATCTTGTGTTGATGTGTCGGTGGACCTTGCATGTGGTGCTCCGATGTGACTTTAGGGAGCACCCCTCTTACTTTGTACTGTAGGCATTAGCAGTCATGTGCTACACGCTGAAGGCTTCTACCAGAGAACGCCCATGAACTTCAAATTCAGTGATCGGTCCCAACCGGAAACTCTGATCAGCGGTAACCAAATGCGTACGAGCGTGTGCTGGTGGGCCATCGTCTGCAGCGCGACTCACAGTAGGAGGGCCTTATGCCTCGCTTGGGAGCTAGACGAAAAACGGCCACCTTGTCCTTCAACCATGATGCATGATGCTTCGACACAAGCGATACGGGGAATCAAACCTCGAGCTACCGCGATCGACGGTGAGGTATCGAGAGGCGGTAATGTTAGTCGTTATACCATATCCGAGTCCGACAACATTGTTCGTGACCGTCTGTCGGTGTCCGACTCGGAGTCGTTCGGGTTCTCGGACTCCGTGCTACCGTCCCTCTCGATATTAACTATGGTCATTGGCTGACTGACAAGCTGAGGGAGCTGAAGACTGGAGAGCAAATAGAGATCGACTCAGCAGAGGGACACGAGATGGACACTGGGCGCTGACGTGAGACCCCTCTGCGCAAAGACAAAATCACTAGACAACAGTAGATGAGATTGTGCAGCGTTCGTTCATACTCGAGAACAAAAGGGTCCAGGCAAAAGTACTTTGCACGGAACGAAAGGGAGCGGGAGCGAGGGATATAGCACACGACCACAACAAATCAAGCCAGTCAACGCACGCGATGCGTTGTATCAATTTGCAAGGGGAGACTGGGCGCTAGAGTTCAAGATAAGGAAAAATAATAATAAAAGGGTATGAAATTGAAACGCGGGTACCAAAGGTATCAATAACTTCCAGCGTTAGAGGGTGGAGAAAGATCACATCGGACAAGGTAATATCGCACCACGAAATTGGCAAGGAAATAACGCAAAGGAGAAATTGAATACTGTCAAACACGGCTGAATCTTACATTTTGAGTTAGAAAAACCAAGGTCAACAGGGATAAATCTGTTCACTCGACGAGGACATAGAACAAGAGGAGACATTGAAAACGTCATTACCACAAGGCCTTTACTGGACGAAGCCAGCATAAGGGTCTATGGATGCGTATGATGATGTGTACCTCTTCTCTGCATCCGTTGTTTGCGTGACGCTGACGCGAACGCCGGCGCCGGAAGACGACTCTGGGGTAGGGGTAGTTGGAGTATAGAGAGTTCTCATAGTGGAGCCATTGTAACTGAGGGTGCGTGCGGGGAAAGCAATCGGGGAGGTAGGAGGGGATGCTACCTTGCGTGTAGCGTACGCTCGCAACATCTCGTCGGGTGACATCATATTGTCTGGTAAGGTCATCATACCGGAAACCGGAGATGTCGGTGCAGGCGCAGGGTGGACAGGGACTGGAGGCGTAGGAAGATCGACACTTTGCTCTTGTGGTAACAGGTAGCTGTCTCCGGCTTCCTGCTCGTCACCAGTGCGCATCACTATGCGGCGGATAAACTTCGGGAAAAAAGCGGACACCGGATAAACTCACTGGAGAGCGAGGGCCAAACGTCTTCCATGTTGGATGGCGACACCGCAGTATCTTCGCCCTCCATACGGGCTTCAATGTCTTCAGCAGTCAAAGAAAGCGCACCCGTGGTCTGTGTAGGAGACACGTCACTGGCATCATTCTGGATGGGGAAGTTGGGGATCGGGAGAGGGGGAATAAAGGAGGATGCGCGGGACGAGCGGAATGCACGGCTTGTCGCCGCACTACGACGCGATTCCATAGATGGACGGACGTCAGCCGCAAACGATACCCTAGAGACACGCTCGCCAAATGCAGCTGAGCGGATACTAGGGCGCAGCTGGCTCATTTGGGATATATCAATAGAGTGCATGTCCGCATTCAGGGAATCGCCTTCAACAGCCATGGTGCTTGCGGGACGGATAGCACCAAAGGTGAAAGCAGAGGAGCGGTTTCCTATGCTTCCAACAGCAATACTGTTGCGAATAGCAGCAGTAGCCCCAGCAGTGGTGATCGACTTCCAGTCAGAAGAGATAGTCGACATGCGCTTATCGACCGCCTCGGAGAAGCGTCTGCGTTTCTCTTTGCCCTTAGCACGACTAATCTTGATGTAGATAAAAACGCCGAGTGCGATGAAGAAGAGTGGAATGAGAACCCCTGCTGCGATTTTACCTTTTGAGAGAGAACTATTGGTGGGGAAATTGTTGACATATGTGACACCATTCTGAC
>JBBPKI010000889.1:4107-16728 GCA_038089155.1 Nevesoporus exiguus
CGACAACCATGGAGTGCCCGGGGCGGATTGGAGGCCAGATTTGTACAGAATGTGCACTATGGGCGAAAGTGGAATCGATTGTGGAGGGTATGACGCGTCTTGCTTTGTAGTGACAAGATACCGAGACAGGCCTTTGTGACTGCGCGGGTGGAAACGGGCCGAGGCCGAGCGGACGCGGCCGAGGGTGAGTCAGCTGCGGTACGGCTGGTCGGATAGATGACTCGAGTTTCGCCGGAATGTGTGCGCTGTGCCGCCTCGTGCGCTGCCGCAGAAACCATGATTCGGATTGCGATAATCGAGCAGGGCATGCCTGGAACTCGAGGCGGGGAACGTGTGGTGAGGGGGAGTGCCGTTCCGAATAAGGCAAGTGGGACGGGCATCGCACGTGAGGCGAGATCTGAGATGCGACATTTGGAGGGTGAACTAAATTTGGCAATTTGGGCCAGTTACGGAATGATTACGCACGGGCTCTGAAATGGAGGCCTTGTATTGCCCGAGCGCGTTGTCGCTCTTTGTGTGTGTCTCTCTGACTGATGCTATATAATCCCGCTCCTCTCCGTCCCCTCCGCTCCCCCGTACGCCCTCCCCCCGCGACAATCCCATGCTTGCACACGACACCCCGTCCTCCTCCTCCTCCTCCTCGTCCCCGCCCCCCATCCGGCACCGCTTGAGACGCAAGCGATCGCCCTCGCCCTCTTCCCACCACGTGTCTCAATTTTACTCTCACCACCACTTCGCGCCATCGCCCCGCCCGTACTCCCCCTCCTCGCGCGAAGCAGACATCGCTCGTCTCCTCGACCCCGCCTACGCCTCCCCAGTCCCGTGCTCACCCCTCGGCAAGTCTCCGAGGATGGCAGTCAAGGAGGTCTACGTCGACCCCCACGGCGATCTTCATGATCCTGATTTTCGCGACTTTCCGCCCTTTGGCCACTCCCACCTGCCCTCTCGTCGTTCCCAGTGGGAGCACTCTTGCCAAGATGATGAGGACTCCGACGACGAAGAGCCCCAGGTTGAGCGTCGGCGACCCTCTTTCGAGCCCCAACAGCGTAGGCCGTCCTCCGTCACTTACCGCCCTCCCCCTGTCTATTACCCCTACGAGGAACCTGCGTCATACGAATCGCGTTTTCTGGCAGAAGACGACGATGAAGAGGGAGAGCAGCTAGAGCGTACCCCTCTCAAAGAAAAGTCTTTTTACCGCCGTCCTAGGTCCCCTACAAAACCTTCCAAGGGGCAGGATGAGAAGCAATCTCCTTTGGGAGACCAAGTCATACAGGGAGATTCGGAATGGACGTGAGTGCCACCTTTCGTTACCTCCTCTCGGGTATTGACTCATCTCTAGGCCAACATGCATCCAGAGTCTTTCTCGGCAGTGGCAAGCCATCACGCTCGGCCTCCGCTTCAGTTTCTTTAGGACGAAACGGAGACTCCAACGTCGCATGACGGGTTGAGCAAGGCATGCCCCGTTTCTGTCGCACACCGCGCATCCTAGCGCACACTTGTATGCAATCCATCCTCTCGCGTGTTGCCACTGAGGGAACCCGCGACCTATGCACTCCCTCCTGACTGGAGATGGGACGTCGCGCCATGCGCTCCCCTCAGATCCGCATGCGCTGTATAACCCGTTTTCTCTTATACTCGTTTGTCGCCGTGCACCTTGTCTGGATTCTCGCGCAAATTGCGGTATCCACATTCCATCATCCTATTGAGCGTCGCCACTATTCTATCGCATCACCCATTCTCGGTTCAAGGACTTTATCCTTTCTTCGTCTTCGCAGCTTCATATTATTATCTGATTGGCTTTGTTCATGTTTTCATTTTACGCGGCACATTATGCGTCTCCCACCCACACATCACCATGGAACGGTATCTATTTTCATCTATCGCAATACGTCCCCCGGAGGGTCTTGAACGGTCTAACAACGACCATGTGGACAGCACAGGAGAAGAGAAAGAGGTCTAGATAGAGACAAGTCCACTATGAGTGGCACGGATCTTACGAGTTGTATGCTACTCTTGCGAAGAATGAAACGAAATGAAACGAACATATCGTTGCGTGCTTGAGAAGCGAACGAGTTGGATTGAGGCTTGATATAGCACGCGTATGACAACTTTGGTACATATAAGCATTCTCACCAAATGGTGGTTCGCTGCGGATGTTTCAGACCTCTAGTGAGACCAGCTGGCATCAATATCGTTCCAGCCTAGACCATACCGGGCACATCTCGTACTGCCCGTATGCGAAGAGAACTCGACCGGTAATACACATCTGCCGGGGGCAGTCATCTTGACATCGTTTCCCTCCGATTAGAACGCAACTCGGGGAAATTTGTTTTTGGCCCCTCTTTTCATTCCCGTCTTCACGATCATCGATCGTAGGCCCGCCCAGACAAAGTCCGAGCAGGCATCCAAGTAGTCTCGGCGACCAGCTGTCAACGCCGTCAAGTCGTTGGCGTAAGTTGTAGGTCATCGTACGACTGGCTTATTTCAACGCGCGGCGCCAGTCGTCGGCAAAAAATAACTAGATGCCTGACATGACCACAAAAAACAGACAGCCGTCAAAAAACATTCCAAGAGGGATCAACATGCGTCGGCGCGTCTTTGTTTTACGTCTCACCTTCCCCAACGCGGACGATCTGTGGCGGTCCGTCGGTCGTCGAATCGAGAAAACTGAAAGAGGCGCGCGGGCGTGCGTGTGACTTTTTTTTTTTTCTTTTCTCTTTTTTCCTGCGCTCTATCCGAACACGAACCCGAATGCTGGATCGGGACGCGGCCGACCCTGCACCGGCACCTTTGGAAGGGCTGCTCGGCCTCGCTGCCTAACCGGTAAAGGCAAGTGGAAACTTTTTGGGGTGGTGCGATTGAAAATTTAACTCGGCTGGCTAGCCTCGCGGAATGCAGCGACACATACTTCGCCGTCTGTCGGGATCTCGACTTATTACAGCGATCGCCGTGTTCACCGTCCAGCTGGTACGGTCGTGTCGCCCAGTGGGCGAACGATCGCCGACTGTGTGAACAGATCGCAGGGTTCCGTAAACTGACCGTCCATGCTGGAACGTTCGTGCAAAATGTCTGGTCGACCGCGGACAAGCAAGACTGCTGGTGATCAGTGCGTCTAATTTACGTCGAAAAAGACATGCAGCCTGATATATTGATATATTCAAGGCTGTCTCCTTAGCATCTCATGAAGCCTGATGTGGCGAACAGTTCGTCACAGATAGACTCGCCAGCCTGACATGTGGGCGCCCTAGAACAACTCTCGTTATGCGCGTGTGTTTTTTTTTGGGACCTGTGTCCTCCATTCGTCCCCTCGAACGTTGCAACATATCCGAGGATGCAACGAAGGGTACTCGTACGGAGTCGCTTGCAGTATCTCCGGCTCGGTAGTCGATCCCGCTTATTATTATGATTGTCTTTTCTTACACCATTTCGCTCCTCGACTAGGTACGCTTCCGTTTTCGTGGTTGTCGGCGGGGCGGCCTAACGACGTAACCTCGACGGCGGCACATCAGAAGAACTGGCACGCCCTTTGCGCGCGTCTGCCTTAGAGGCCAAGGTTTCATACTGGGGTTCCCTTGATCAGTGCACCCACACCCAAATTCAGGGTTTTCTCATCGGCCCTGTGGGGCTGCATTCAGGACGTGAAACCAGGCGTGGTCAATCAAACAAGCATCATTTGGTAACGATTTGATTCAGTTGGCCGTTCAAGGAGACCTGGACCCAAGGACTCCACAGCACATGGTAATCGTCTTGTTTTTTGAGTACTATTGGTTCCCTTCGTTCACACCGCAGCTCTTGCTCTCCGAAAACCTGTGGTCCTGTGTTATTCTGCGTCCATTCTCCGTTTATACTCCACACGAAACATGAAGTCGAGTTCCGGTATCGGACCTCGTTATCGCCCGGGCCGCGTGTTCCATGTCAGACGTTATCATATCTAACCGAACGCTTGGCCTCGTGTATAATACGACTGCTCATTCTTCTTTCATCTTCTGAACGTTCTATGGTCCCACCGGCAACTTGCGTCTCGTATGGCTACTCGCTTGTCGTTGTACCTGACCTGCATCGCACCACGGAGCCTTTGCTTCACTGTCGTCGACGTCGTCATCGTGACCTGTGCGCCCCATAGAATCTCCACGTTTGTTTCATTCCCGCGCGGACGAGAAAGCGGTTGCCTCGCGGATTCCGCATGGTCTTTATCTACCTTTCTCGGCTCAACGCCGACATTCTACTGGCCCTGCGGAGGCTGTGACCGCTCCTGTGGTCCCTGCCCCTTCCCCTTGAAGCTGTCCGCGCTACGGAGTCATGAACCATGCAGGGTCTTCCTCTACACCGTGCCGGGAAGACCGGATGTTTTGTCTTCCAGTGGTTCTCTACATGTGTCCTCGCCGATGCCTTGAAGGTTCTTAGGAAGCCTATGCTAGTATGGCATTGCAAGGACCGATTTAGTCTGCAAGCTACCATGGTTCGATACCCGTCACGTGGCGATGGTGTCCCTCGGTATCCACCCCAAGTCCCGACGTTTTCCGTTCATGTAGTCAGACCTACTATATAGCGCGTTCCTGTGACGTATGATCACAGCGCGCCCCATGGACCTACGCTAACCCTGTATACTCATTTACCTCCGCCTCCGCCTCAACCCCGCCTTCCCACTGGGGCTTCTTTATGACGAAGGTGGGCAGCCATGACATGACGGGGGTTCATATCTGGAACGCTTAGTTCATACTCTTCGTGCAATCTCCCGGAACCCGGCGAACTCCCTCACCGTAATCACCTCGAGGACGCCGCATTCTTGCCTTTTGGCGGTCTCATGAACGTTCGGCGGCGAGAGCCGGACGAGGAGTGGGTACGAGGGTTGGTGGCTCAAACGCCCATCGTATTGGACTTGCTGATCGCACAGCACGTTCTACACTTCTGTGACGCATGGTGTCTGTGCAGTCTTGCTGTGGCGAGTGATCGAGGTCTGATCGTGAGGGTGCTATAGGATCTGTTCCTTCCACTCGTACGACAGGCTCTTCGGCGTCCCGGCGTAGTCTGATGCATGACGATACATGAACGCATGATGACTCGGATGAGTGGCGTATAGAGCGCTGGTCATTGGCAGTTCATTTGCGCAACATGGGCATGTATCGTCCGCATTCTCTCTTCATGATTTTCAAACTGATCGTGCGCCACACGGCGAGGGAGATTGGAAGAAGCGTGCTTGGTTCTTCCGTGCTATGGATGTAGACGCAGCTGGGCTGTACACGCTGTCCTGTGCGAGTGGGGTTCTACCCGTTCTATGCCGAACGTCTGACGATCAAGCGTGCCTGTTCTGTCGACGAACGATGACGCGGTTTGAGTAGCCGACATCGGGTCAGCTGAGCATCGTCCTTTGTTATGTATGACGTTTTGCACTCGATGACATCAGTCCCATTCAATTCAAATCGGACCATGCGGGGCGCGCGGCGACATACGGATTATCTGATAAACGCCACATCACATCCGATCCGTTTTAGTGAACATGGGATGTGTTTCGTGCGAAAAGAACGAGAGGGGTGTTGTAGTGGGCCGCCTCGCGTTCGAATCGTCGAGCAGTTTGATTTCGTTTTCCAATGGATGGCAAGTTCCCTAGCCTCGAGGTGATGCATCTATGATGTTTAGAGTGACGGGTTACGTTTATTACCCCACATGTGTTGTGGGATAGGGGGTTGTGATTTGTTTATCAAGGCACGCCGCTTCGCGTCGATATGAAGACGATGATTGGGCACGGTTCATAGGTACGTCGTGGTATTTCCATATCTACATATCTGTAGCGGCGTGGCGGCGAGGGTCGACTCGAAAGGGATAGTATATATATCGACCGAACAACGATTAATATCGATAGCCATAGTGCTAGCGCTCGTATATGAACGGTTTCGGGACGATTCCTCCTATCTATTGCCCTTGGAACCGGGTGGAAGGTGAACGTATGACGGCAAGTTCGCCGAGATGAAGGTCTCGCGCCCAGTACCCTGGGTGGGGCGGACGGAGGAAGATGGCGAATGGCTTGATGGGGCAGGTTCGTGTGTAGGAGGGCTGCTATCACGGGACGAACTCCGTCGTCGTAGCTGAGGCCCGCGGGGGGACTTTTGCGGGCTGCTTCATGTCGACGACGATTGGGTGTGCTACAATCCATGAACGCTTCGTCGTACCTCAATATCTACATATGCGCGACTTGGCAAAAGCGCACGAGTCGATACCGTTCATTCGACGTGAGAACATCCATCGATAATCGCAGGTACACGAACGTCGGACATCCACGTGACTCGTCACATGGGGTCACCTGCGGCCCGCCCTTATGACGGTTCGCAATCGATTCCATTGGACTTTCTTCTCCTATCCCTCGTCTTTGATTTGAAAGTGGACAGAAGACGAACCCACGTATACGATATGGTACGCATGATGACGGCAAGTTCGCCGAGATGAACGCGTCACGCCCATAGTCACCCTAGGGGTGACATGGTCAGAAAAAAAAACGAGGATAACTCGATCGAGTGATTCGTGATCATGATTAACTTGGGTCGTGTACCCTGGTACTCTCTCAGACCACGTTCGGATATGGAAAGACGGCGTCCAGTAAGGGGTCTCAGGGGATTTCCTTTGTTGGGATCGGCCGACGTGGCCTTGTGGTGCCACACGGATGGGCATGCCGAGAGATGCCGAAGAAGCCGAGTTTCGATTGGGTGCCAATGAGGGGCGAGGGTCGGCCCGGGGGTGGCTTACACAGCTAGAGCGAGCCCGTCCGTTCACGCGCTTATTTCGTGTTGTTTTCGGGTCTGGTAAAATGAAGGTCAACTGCGAGACACTGCCTCGATTCAAGTGAATACTCATCGATTCATCAGCCAGGCGCTCTGGATTGGGCAGATCTAGCCCAGTCTACTCCAGCTGCTTTGGATTCGCCATGACTGCATCTGCACCTGTCTGAGACGCCGCGATGGAATTCAGCCGAGTTTAGGTCGGGTGCCAATGGTGTACGTGGTGGTGGTAATTACTGCATGCTTGTACGGTAACGCCCAAATACTATGCTGAGCCACGGTTTCGCTACCCTCCATCAATGGTTGAGTCTCGTTGCAGTAAGAGCAACCGTATCTGAATGATCCGAGTCGCCTCCGATTCGTCCGGGAAATTCTAATCATTGCCAATTGCCAGATAGACCTAGAAGTCTGTATGCTTGATCAGAATCATTATCGGAAGCATTGAAGACGGCCTTCTATTTGGAGAGACATTGACCTTGGCCGTACACGGCTCGACTACACCACCGTATGATGAGGTGAGGTGCCGCACATGTATAATACATCGGGATTCACAGACTGAAGTAAGCACTTCGTGTGTCATCCGAATTGCGAGACTTGTTACCGTCCGACGGACAGCGGACGCAAGATGGTACGAGAGAGGGATGTGTCATGCTCTTCGTGTCATGAAATGACTCGGATTGGCTCTGACTCGAAGTGCGTTCCTTGTTCCTGAAATTCCTGACTGCCGACCAACGGCACACATTGGAGGAGTAGGCACATTAGGTGATATCGCAGATCATCCTGTCAGTCCAGTAATTCCGAGCGGCGGGAGGAGACATTGTCCCGTCTTTGACGCACTTGTAGGCTGCTGCTCTGACCGACATCAAGTGGAATGTTTGGTTGATCGTGGGACCGTCCGGCGTTTGCGACTCACGTCATACCGGTAGGGTCCCCGACCACACGGTCAACGATCGATGACGTTTTCACCCAACCTCACGGGTAACCAAACGCTGACAGGACGAGCTGACCTGAACGCTTTGTAAACTGAATCCCCGTTAAATCGCTCACGTGAAAATATTACATTCTTTCGAGGGCGGAAGTAACTGGATTTAGGACACACGCAATGAAATTTCCGACATCGGACATGGCCTAATCGCACGTGAGAGTGTGCAATTCCGGAATATCCATGATCAGGATCCAATGCTGGTGATATCCAGGGACCAGTATATATACCTCGCAGAGCAGGACGACAGTCGATCATTGCCCTCCGCCGCTGTCATTAACACAAGTCGGCAGGTTCGACGTCCCCTCCGCTAACAAGAGACACCCGCCTTCAACTTGCATACATGGGCACTGCAACGGAAAACGATATTCCCGTCGAAAAGGCGCGACCCGGTGCATCGTGGAGAGACAACGAAGAGCAGGTCTTGCCAAAGAACCGGTTGGGTATAGTATTCTTCGGCCTAATGTGCACCATGTTCTTGGCAGCGCTCGATCAGGTGAGTCGAAGCGGTGATTGGAATCGGGCGGGTTCTGACCGACGTCCGTGGTAGACGATCGTTGCGACTGCACTCCCTACGATCGTAGAAAAGCTCGGAGGTGGGAACAGTTATGGCTGGGTCGGAAGGTATGTCGCGCTCGTTCGCATGAGGTTGTTCCACGTCAGACCCGAAATCTTGTAGCGCATATATGCTTGCTGCTGGTGCCTTCGGTCCTCTATATGGCAAGCTGTCGAATATGTTCGGTAAGCATAGTGCCATATCGCATTACCTGCCCTACCTCTGATCCCCCTACTAGGGCGCAAGCCGATCCTTTATTCGTCTATAATAATCTTTTTGGTACGCGCTATGGCTTCAAATGTCCTTTGTGTGCTCATCTGCCCACCTGCAGTTCGGTTCTGCAATGTGTGGAGCCGCGCAGAACATGACCTGGCTGATAGTGTGTAGAGCCATCCAGGGAATCGGAGGCGGCGGAATCATGCAGCTTGTGATCATCACCATTTCAGACATCGTGCCGTTGAAAGAGTATGAGACAGACTCGACCTCCAATATATTTGCTGACACTCATTTAGTCGAGGTCGGTACGGTGGGGCGATCGGTGCGACCTATGGCATTGCAAGGTATGTCATCTCTCATCCGGACCCTCGCGCTTTACTTATATACTTTGATAGCGTCGTAGGACCACTTCTTGGGGGTGTAAGTTTAATCTCTGTTGTTATCTTGTTGTCTGCTTACCAGTCGTCAAGGCATTTGCGCAACACGTTTCTTGGAGATGGTGCTTTTTCATTAACCTGTATGCTGTTCTCGTTCGTTTGTGTGCCTGTTTCAATAACACCTGCCTCTAGACCTACCGGCGGTGTTGCAGCTGCCATTCTCTTCATTTTCCTCAATCTCAACCCCCACCAAAAACGCCCGATTGGAGAACAAGTAGCCGAACTCGATTTTATCGGACTTATTTGTTTCGTCGGAGGTGTCATCTCCTTACTCGTTGGCTTCGACTTCAGTCAGACGTCGTGTGAGTATCAAGGCTTCGGTTTGTGGTTTGTGAAGGGGATTGATGGTTTCATGTCTTTAAGGGTCGGATGCCAAGACGATTGCTCCCCTTGTTGTTGGAATCGTCTTGCTTATCGCTGGTAGTATTAACGAAATCTTTACGACCCGCTCCGCAATTCTTCCTGCGCGCTTGTTTAAGGTGAGCTCTTTTATCAACTGATCTACAGGGTGCCTAACAACACGTGCAAGACCCGCACTACTGGCATTATTCTCATCACTGCCTTTCTGCATGCTGTCATCTTCTTTGGAGCAGCATAGTAAGTCGCGAAATCTTGAACAATGTGAGCCTGAACTGAACGCACTGTTAAGTTACCTGCCGTTGTTTTACCAAGGTGGGTCTTCCCTTCTATCAAGCAGGCGCCTGAACTGACTTCCTGCTAGTACTCGGGTCATCAGCGACCGGTGCTGGAATCAAGTATGCGTTGCATCCTTCCTCGCATTTTTGTTGGCTCACGTAGCGTATACAGGATGCTCCCCTTCTCGCTCGGGAGTTCCTTGATAGCTGTTACTTCTGGATTAGTGTTGTCAAAAATAGGAAAATACCGCCCGATTATGTGGTTCGGGTATGTCGTGATGACGCTGGGCATGGGTCTGATGATCATGCTGAGTAATACGTCAAGCATGTAGGTTTTTGGCGTTCATGAGCCCTTGATATTATGCTTATCGTGTTTATAGTGCTGAACAGGAGATTTTCCCTCTCATCGCAGCATTTGGAATAGGCTGCCTGTTCCAAGTTCCGCTGATCGGCCTTCAGGCTGCGATGCCACTAAAGGATATGGCTACTGCCTCGAGCGGCTTCATGTTCCTTCGGTAAGTTCGCTCGAGGTCAAGGGTTGAACTGTACTAAGATATCGACGTTTTCAGTACCGTCGGAGGTGCCGTCGGAATTGCTGTCGGCGAGGCCATTATCGCAAGCGTCCTTCCTCAGAAACTCACTAGGATACCTAATTTCGCCAGTCTCGGTTTTGGTACTACGGCCGCTGATCTCAACGACATTGTTGGTAGAGTCCATTTGATCCCTGTGAGCGACGCTTCGTTTTGCCACTAGAAGTTAACGCTGACGTAAATACCGAATCAGGACATCACCCTTCGTAATGCTGTATTGCACGCGTGGTCCGAAGCAATCAGCACGATTTGGATCATGTCCGCGCCCGTATCAGGCTTTGCGCTGATCTTGACGTTGTTCTTGCGGGAGTATTCACTAGAGCGCAAAACCGTTCGGAGTGGCGAAGCCAAATCACCTGGCGATCCTGATATGACCCCAACGAACACCGTTGTACATCCCGAGGAATCGGAAGCGGACAAGGCGAATATGGAGGTGTAATGCTGCATATGGTATTATGATAACGGCATCATGATAACGACATCGTCAACGCGCATAGACTGTG
This sequence comes from Nevesoporus exiguus, assembly GCA_038089155.1. Lineage (NCBI taxonomy): Eukaryota > Fungi > Basidiomycota > Agaricomycetes > Boletales > Boletaceae > Nevesoporus > Nevesoporus exiguus. Next base: position 14,797 of record JBBPKI010000889.1, read on the forward strand.
ATCAAGGTTAGATATCCCCAATATTGAAAGCACAAGGACGGTTGTAATAGGAAAGTACGATACGGATGTACGCTAACAAAGCGTGTACATAGTAGTATACCCACTGGTGGGGAGTTGGACGACCTTTGGGCACGCTATTTTTGAATAATAGGTCTCTGACGTTGAGCGATTCTGTCCGCGTCGGCAACTGCCACTGGCGTCGGTTGATGATCGTCTGTCTGACGCCGTTTTGTCTTGAATAACACTCAGGCTGTGCAACCAAGACGCCGCGTCGACTCCGGAGCATCGCTGACTCTCCCAGAGCCTGTCGTCGTGAGTGAGGTGCAGATGTGTAGTTTTGCTGACGAGACTCGTCATGATGCTGGTTGATGCGCCGAACCATTCAATGAGTGCGTCGTTAGTGACGACCCGGTTGGCTTCGTCACAGTTTACGAAATACCTGTCTCAACGACGGCACCTTTAGAAGGGTTGAAATTGCGCTCACTGAAATCGCTTAAGCTCCGCATGTGTGCATCGCTGGTTGGGTGCAAAAACAGCCCTTGGTCTATCCGCGGAGTAGTAAGAGTGTCCATGACATACCGTGGTAAGTGCACGCTGGGTTAGGCCATGTCTCCGGCCTTCGCATGGTGATCAGCACTAATCTCTCATGCCAACTTTCATTTCTCGGTAAGCACCCGCCACCACTTTGGGGGTTCGACTAGATATGCCCGTTGATTTGAAAAACGAGAACGAGGCCCGAACTCAGTTCCACCGAGCATAAAACCTCATTCCGTTCCCCTGGTATTGAAAGTCCTCCAAGACCATGTCGTCCCAGTCTCCCCATGGTGAAGTGTGCACTGCAGAGAGGAAGGACCCCGGTTCTTCCTGGAAGCAGAACGAGGAGCATGTTCTGCCAAAGAACAGGCTGGGCATCGTTGGCTTTGCTTTGGTGTGCACGATGTTCCTTGCGACATTGGATCAGGTGCGTCTGCCTCTCTCGTCCTGAGATGTATTCCGATGGGGAGATCATAAAGACTATCGTCGCAACGGCGCTTCCTACTATCGTCGCCCATCTTCGTGGGGGAAATAACTACAGCTGGGTAGGGAGGTGGGGCCTCTATCGCTTCAGCATTCAAAGGTGCATCATTGGGTTGACGCATGTTCCGTTAGTGCGTACTTGGTCGCATCCGGCGCGTTCAGCCCACTCTACGGGAAACTGTCCAACATGTTTGGTTGGCGTCCTTTCCTGTGAGGCACACAGAATGTTTCTAACTCAGCACATGCTCCAGGGCGAAAACCACTCCTCTACTCGAGTATAATCGTGTTCTTGGTCTGTTTCCTAGATCGGAATGTCAATGCCCCTTTGCTTATCTCCGCTCGTTAGCTCGGATCAGCACTCTGTGGAGCTGCACAGAATATGACTTGGTTGATCGTATGCCGAGCGCTTCAAGGGATCGGTGGCGGTGGCCTCATGCAACTCTCGATGATAACTATATCGGACATCGTTCCGTTGAAAGAGTATGCATGTGAAAGGGTGTGCTGATCGACCTAGCTGACGATATCGCAGCCGAGGGCGCTATGGTGGGTTGATCGGCGCCACGTATGGTCTCGCGAGGTAGTGCCTTTCGAGTTTTAAGTCGTGGACCCGCTAACGCCGTTTTGAACAGCTTGGCTGGACCACTCCTCGGTGGTGTAAGCCTATATTATTTTGAAAACCGTAGCAGTAAAGGCTAATTTAACCAAGGCTCTAGCGCAACATGCTTCGTGGAGGTGGTGTTTCTTCATCAATTTGTGCGCGCATATTGGTGCAGGATTCGGATCAATGTTTCTGACCACTGAACCTTAGGCCCATCGGTGGCGTCGCAGGCATTTTGTTGTTCATCTTCCTCAACGTTCATCCACCCCCGCAGCGTTCGCTTCGCGAACAAATGGCCGAACAGTTCGGCCATTTGT
>JBBPKI010000890.1:0-16720 GCA_038089155.1 Nevesoporus exiguus
TATAGTTGTAACCCGGCCGGTTTCAGAACGCGTACACATAGTTAGTTGAATCCAGTATTAAAGAAGCGTATTAAAGATATGAAGAAGCCATGAATGGACTTACCAGCAGGCGGACATGGACATCAAGGACATGTAGGACGGGTGAGGGCGACGACAGGGGGCAGTAGAGTACCGTTACTACCGGCCGGTTGACCGGTATGTGGTGACCAGCTGGTCGATGATAGAGAATAGCCGGATACTGATACTACCGGCCGGTTGACCGGTATACGATGAGAGGACAGCCGGATACCGATACTACCGGCCGGTTGACAGGTATGTGGTGACTGGCCGGTCGATGATAGAGAACAACCGGGTACTGATACTACCGGCCGGTTGACCGGTATTCGATGACTGGCCGGTTGACCGGCATGCCATGGCCACGCTGAAGACGACGCCAGATATGTCGATAGTGGTTCGGCGTTCGAGGTAGGGCGTTGGAATGACTGTGTTACCGCGATATACATGCAGAGAACACCAGTTCCCTACATCGGGTTCCCAGGTGTTCTCCAAAGTGGGATATCCTTTCAACTTGATCAGGTACTGACAGCGGTTAGCAGAACCCTGATGAGAGAGTATAGCCTCAATTTCGTATTCTTTTTCACCATCCACAAGATCCGGTGGTGCAGGGATAAAGTTTGGGCTATGCTCTGGTGTGGTCCGATAGGAGGATAAGAGAGAGGCATGGAAAACATCATGAATGTGCCATGTAGGGGGTAGCTTCAGCTGATACACCACAGGGGAGAGTACCTTAGTGATCTCAAAGGGTCCTTCCATTTTGGGGGCAAGTTTCCTTGACAGGTACCTGAGTTTAAGGTTTGTGGCTTCAAGCCAGACCTTATCTCCTACTTTCCATGGTGTAAACTTGGTAGTAAGTCTTTCCTTCATGAGACGTTGGGCAGTGGAGTGAGCAGCCAGTGCTTCTTTCCATGCTTCAGCAAGGGTGGATAGTTGTTCCTCTACAGAGGGAACAAAGGACTTTCCTAAAGGAGGGTAAGCCCTAGGTTCATATCCCATCATGAGGTAGTATGGCGATTGGTGGGTGGAAGAATGTGCTGCGGAGTTGTGGAAGAATTCTGCAGTTGGGAGTAAGGTACTCCAGGTACCAGGGTGTCCTTGACAGAAGATCTGGAGATAAACATTGAGCTCCTGATTGGCCCTCTCAGTTTGGCCATCAGTCTGTGGGTGATAGGCAGAGGAGAGCTTAATGTCATATTGAAGAAGTCTAGCTAGTTCTTTGGTGAAGGAGGAAGCAAACTGAGGTCCTCTATCAGAGATACAGGAGTCATGTAGACCGAATCTAGGGAAGACATGCTGGAAAAAGAGTGATGCAACTCCAGCAGCAGAGATGTTTTTGGTGCAAGGGAGGAGGATTACCCCCTTTGTAAGGCCATGGTCAACCATGACCAGGATAGAGTCGAATGTATGGTAAAGAGGAAGATCTGTGATAAGATCCATAGAGATCTGTTGGAAGGGGCACATGGCAGAGGTGGAAAGAGGTGAAAGAGGTGGGACAGTGAGATGGATGTTCGGCTTGGAGGCTTGGCAGACAGCACATCCAACAATGAAGCAGGAGAGGAACAAGTGCATACTGGGCCACCAATAATCCCTGGAGAGGCAAGCATAAGTGCAAAAGAGGCCCTCATGGCCCCCAGATGGAGAGGAGTGAAGGGATGAGACAAGTTCATGTCATGCATCAGGGGGAATAAAGAGATGTCCCTTGTAATAAAGGTGGGGAGCATCGTAATGCCAGTCCACAAGGGAAGAACGAGGAAAGAGGGGGAGGGACTTCTCCATGGCGTGTAATGCTTCAAGGACGAGCAGGTCACCGGCAGAGGAACTAGCGATTTTAGAAGTTAGTGTGAGGTCAAGTGTGGAAATGATTTTGGGGTCGGAGAGGATGGGGTGGATGTTATCAGAGGATGTGTCAACATTATGACAATGAGAAAGAGTGTCTGCAGGGGTCATTGCAGTACCAGGGAGGACAGTCCAGAGGAGATGGTATTCTTGGAGGAAAAGACTCCATTGAGCTTGGCATTGTAAAAACAAAAATGTGCTTCAATGTGAAGTGTTAGAAAGAAGGTGGGGCGATGTGTTCGTCCCAGGGAGTCTCAAGACAATCCCAAATGGTTGGAAATGGGTAATAAAAGAATGATAAAGAGTGTACCACTGGTGTGGACAACTCCTATGGGGGCCTTCTCCAAAAGGAACTGGACTCCAGACTTCCTAATGCACTCTCAGACTTCTGCACACAATGCAGACAGTGAGGGAGGGCTAGGACCAGGTGTTCAGGCTTATACTGGGCATTCTAACAATGATGGAGAGCAGAAAACTGTATTAGATAAGTAATGACATGCCTATGTAGTGCTCAGCTAACATAAAACAATGTCAAATAAGTAAAAATAGCCAAACCAGTCCAAAACAACATAAACTGGTCACAAACAAACATACCCAGCTGGTATAAACCAAGTCTGGCCGGTTGTAGCGCATGCTGGTCATGTAGAGAGTCGAAACCAGCTGTAAACATACTGGGAAACTGGCCGGTCTACTGGTATAGTACTGGCTTGACTGGCATAGTGCTGTGTGAGTACTGGTAAATGGCACAAGAAGTGATGTCCTCTGGAATAAACTAAGTCCGGCTGGTCACAGCGCATACTGGTCATGTAGGGGATTGAAACTGGCTGGAAATATACCAGAAAACCGGCCGGTCTACTGGTATAGTACTGGCTTGACTGGCATAGTGTTGTCTGAGTACCAGCTTGATCATAGTATTGTCGAGCACCCTATAAGGCCTGAATACACATGCAGGGAACAATAGTTCCCTACAGCATCATGAAAGCTTTTGTGGCGCTTTCATGAAGGAAAGATTTTTATGATCAGTGAAGATGGTAACAGCATGCACAGTGCCCAAAAGGTACTGCTGCCATTCCTCTAGAGTGTCAATAACAGCTAAAAGTTCCCTATCATAGATATCGTAGTTGCATTCTGCATCGTTAAGGGTATGAGAGTAATAGGCACATGGATGTGAATCTCCATTAACGTCTTTCTGTATTAGGATAGCACCAACAGCAATAAGGGAAGCATCTGTCATGAGAAAGAATGGTTTAGAGGTGTCTGGTAGAATGAGGACAGGGGTGGAGGAAAAGATGTCTTTAAGTCAGAGGAATGCAGCTTGCTGTGCATCTTGCCAAATCCAAGGCTGAGTATTCTTGGTGAGGAGGTTAAGAGGGGCAGTGATATCAGTGAAGTTGGGGATAAACTTTTGGTAGAAGTTACAAAAACCAAGGAAAGAGCAAACGGCTTTGACAGTGGATGGGGGTTGCCATTTGGCAATAGCAGAGAGTTTGACAGGGTCCATGCGTACTTGTCCATTTCCTACAATGATTCCTAAGTACTCAATCTCCAGGGCATCAAAGGTGCATTTGGAGAGTTTGAGCGTAAGCCCATGCTCTCAAAGGCATGCTAGGACATGATGAGTGCGATCAATATGATCAGGAATGGTAGAGGAATGAACTCTGAGATTGTCCATGAAGATCTCGAGCCATCCTTCAGAGGTGATGTCTCGGAAGACCCAGTTCATGAAAGCTTGGAAAGTGGATGGTGAGTTACACTGTCCAAAGAACATGACAGTAGGTTCATAAAGACCAAGAGGAGTGATGAATGCAGCTTTCCACTGGTCTTCTTCACGAATGCAGATGTTGTTATGTCTCCAGCAGATGTCAAATTTAGAAAAGTATCTCGAGTTCTTCATTTGATCAATGAGGTCGGAGATGAGGGGGAGTGGATAGGCATTCTTGACAGTATGTTCGTTCAAGTACCTGTAATCCTGACAAGGGCAAAGCGATCCATCTTTCTTTGGAACGAAGAAGAGAGGGGATGCTTGAGGTGACTTGGATTCGACAATGTGCCCTGTGTGAAGATGTTCTTTGACAAAAGCTCTACAAGCTTCCATCTCAGCAGGGTTCAAAGCATAAGCTTTTGCTTGTTTGGGAACAAAGGAGTCTTTTAATTCAATGACATGATCATAAGGGTGATGAGAGGGGAGGATGTTGTGATTCTTGTCTTCAAAGACATCTGAGAAGTCAGCATATGGTTCAGGGAGAGTGACTTCTCTTTTGACATCTTTTTGAGCAATCTCTGTGGCAATGGTAGTCTTGCATATCGTCTCAGCAGATAACCAGGCATTCTTTTCTACCAGTCCTGACTCAATATTCTGGTTATCATCCAATCCTAACCATTGGAGGAGATATTGTTCAGAGGTGTCATCGTTTATAGGGAGGGGTTCTTCAGGAAAGGAGAGAGTTCTGTTCTTCCAGTCGATGGTAGGGTTATGATCTGCTAGCCAATTCATTCCTAGGATGATTTGGGGTCGTCCCAGGCCTATAATCATGAATCAGAGGGTTTCTGTTCATTCTGGAAAAATGACAGTGGCATTGGAGTAGAAGTGGATTGTCCCAGCCTGATTGGGAGTCCCATCTACGTTCAGGGCTAGGATAGATTTGGTGAGGGGGTGGAGGAAGACCAAGTCTTTTGGCTAGTCTATGGTTGATGAAAGTTCCAGTAGCACTGCAATCAATGAGTGTGGTGATGTCGACAATTTTTATCCCATGGGAGAGTTTGATTCGAATGCAAATAGACTTTTCTGATTCAGATGATAGTGTTACATGGGCGATTCTATGGAGAGGTAGCATCGACTCATCTCTCCTTCTCAAAAATCCTCAGTTACTTCTGTGATAGAGGCAATGGATTCCTGCACAGGTTTGAAGCTCTGCTTCAGTTCCTGGAGAATCTGCTGAGTGGTCTTTCCTCCAGCAGTGAGGGAATTGATATATTGCATCAAGTCGTTATTGGGCTGTGTCTGTACAGCACAAATCCTATTGGGGTTGCAAGGGGGGCAAGGTGGTGGAGAAAAGGTTGACTGATTTGGGTGGTTCCTGGTGGAACAACCACTTTGCTTACAGATAAAGCACAGCTTGTTATCCAAGCAGCGCTTTCGTTCATCAGCAGATAAGATCAGGGCATCGATATCCATAGCATTTGAATCTCTAGTGGGGGTGCGAGGGGCAAACGATCTTTGAGGGAAAGTGTGAGGGGGGATGGTCCTAGTGGTGGTGGGAACTCTTGGAGCCATTTGAATCTGATTGGCTTCAAACTGCTCAACCTTAGAGTACCAGTCTGAGATCTTCTTCAACATGGTCTCTAGTCCAGCCATTCTGGAGCAATGATACTGGTGAAGGCCTTGTTCAAATAGGCCAATGAGGGCGAGATCATTGGTGAGGGTGGCTGTGGTAGATAAAATGCGAAATTCCAAGATATATTTATGCAAGTCAGAGACAGTATTTTGTTGCAGGGTGACAAGCTTCTTCATGGCATCTGTGGAGGAGTCTACAAGTTTAAAGGCAACCTGGAAGGCGGCCTTAAAATCTTTGTATGTCCCAAAAGAAGGGGGAGACTTGTTCATAGCCTCCTGGCAAATGACAGTAGCCCAGGCAAGGGTGGAATCTTTCTTCATGTATGATAAGGTGAAGGCAATCTGCCTATCATTGCTAGTATAGATTTCCTTATTGATAAGCAGGTAGGTATCCACAGAGAGTATCCAGGACTCAGTGGAGGAAGAGTCTCCATCATAGTCAGCAGGGACTCCAATCTTGATCTCGATGGGTTTGGAAGACATGTCTTCATCAGAGCCTTCGTTAGAAGGATCTGGGGAAGAGGAATGACAAGGTGGTGGCAGTTGGATGTGTTGGACAGGGATGGCAAGAGTAGGAGTAGTATATGCTGAAAGCAGTAGAGTGGCAGAGGTATTGTGCTCAGGATGATATACAATTTGAGGGACAGGTGCAGCCCAAGGATCAGAAGAACTACCAGGTCCAGTGGCAGGCTCTGGTTCTTCTACTTCAATAGGTTCAGGCTCAGAGGACTCTCCTCTAGCAGCAGCTCTATGGAGTGCTTGTTCAAGTAAGGTGTTTCAACGACACGGTGTGTCAGGAGGATAGTTTGGGTTAGGCAACCCAGAGATTCTTTGGGATGGTGACGACATTTTGACAAGGGGTTCCCTACTCTGATGACAGGAGGGGAAAAGGGAAAGCTAGACCTCTTGTTACAGAGCACGTCATTTTGGACTGCAGACAACAAGGGTTCTTTGTGAGGAGGCACTCACAAAGAGGTACAATGTCTCACAACGAACAAAGAAGTAAAAGGGAACAGTTAAGGCAACTGTTCAAGTGAGGACAAGTCCAGACTAGAGGAGGTGGAATTGCACAGGTCTAGCTTGGGGTTTACAAGCAGGTAGCTAGCTACTTTATAGTCCTGTAATGCGCACATGGACCAAGATAAATGGAGGCATAGAAAGGAGAAGAAGATGAAAGAACTACTGTGGGTGGCTATGGGGATCACAACAGCATGTGAGAGAACACTGTTAGGATGTAATTGTCCAGATGAAGAAGGTTAAGTAAGAACAGAAACAGTGAAAGTATAATCAAACTCATCAAGGGAGAAAGTGACAAGGAATTGTAAGTATTGGGCATGTGGATGCGGATACATGAATGAGATGCATTTGGAAATAAGGAGAAGGCCAGGATGTAAAAAGAAAATCATAACAGACTGGAGTAATCATGGATGAAACAGTGGTAGAAATTAGTGAATCCAAGGAATGACTGGATATCTCAGACCTTTTAGGATTCAGGCCAATCTAAGATTGTCTTCACTTTCTCAGCAGACATGGTAAGTCTAGCAGGTGAGAGGTGATATCCGAGGTACTCAGTAGAATCTGTATGAAATTCACATTTATCTGGTTTAGCATAAAGGCTGTGTTTCCAGAGTTGTCAGAGGACTTCATGGACATGCTCCCTATGGGAAGCCTTGTCAGCAGAGAAGATGAGAATATTATCCAGGTATACAATCATGAAGATATCGAGGAGATCAGTGAAGATGGAATTGACAAACTGCTGGAAAGCTGCAGGGGAATTGGTCAATCTGAAAGGCATGACAAGCCATTTGTATGATCCATAGCATGTCCAGAATGAAGTCTTCTATTTATTGCCCTCAGCAATGCAGACCAGATGGTATGCATGCCAGAGGTCAATTTTAGTATAGATCTTCACTTGGCTTGGAGTATTGAGGAGGTTGGAGATGTGGGGAAGGGGGTAGCAGTCTTTTTTCATGATCTTGTTCAGTCTTCAGAAGTCAATGCAAAGGCAGAGTAAACTATCCTTCTTGTGGACAAGAGGACTGGAGCAGCGTGAGTGGAGGAAGATGGGTGAATGAAACCCATAGAGAGGTGTTCATCAAGGAATGTCCAGAGGGACTCCAGCTCAGAAGCGGAGAGGGAATAAGTGACACCAATAGAAGGAGAAACTCCTTCCAGGTCAATCTTTAAATCAAACTCACAGTGTGGAGCAAGGGTATTGGCCTTGCTCTTGCTGAACACATCTGTGAAGTCATAATGCTCTGGGGGAACTCCAGAGAGATCAGCTGGATCGGGGGCAGTGGATGCAGCACGGAGGTCACTTTCCTTAGAGCAGAGTTGCAGACTAAACTGCATAGAGCCCTCAAGATGACAAGCAAGTGTGAAGGCTGGAGCACTGATCAGCACAATTGGCAGAGCCTTGCACTCTGAGAAACATGGTGGATCAGTGGAGGTGGAGTCAGCTGGAGGCAAGGGGGCCAGAGCTGGAGTAGGCAGAACCGGATATGCCAGAGGCTGCAGAGATGAGCTCGTAGGTGCTGGAATAGGCTATTCTGGTGTCCAGAACAAGATACTGCTCAAAACCCAGTCAATCAACAGATTGTAGCAGGTGAGCCAGTTATGTCCCAGGATAATGGAGCAGGATCCATCTAGCAGAGTGATATAGAATGTCATCAGAGTGATATCACTGGTTTCAAAACAAACAGAGAGGTCAATGGCTTGGAAAAGGGTAGAGTTTGAGGTTTTCATCAAACAACCAGAGTTGTATCAGAGGAACAGAGTATGTCAAAAGTGCATGTTTTTTCATGAAAGCAGAGTTAATAAAGCAGTCAGAGAATCCAGAGTCCAACAATGCAGACAAGGCTGGAATGTTGTAAGAGATTAGAGAGATGTATGGCATAAGGGATCTAGGGTCTAAAAGAGCAGACGCATTGAGTTGGATCTCCAAAGGTGCATGGGAAGAGTCAATGCAACCTCCTGTCCATGTGGAGTCACAGAGGCTGCTGCTCATTTTTTCACCTCAGAGGCACCCAGTTTAGCTTCTGGAGTTGCAGTCTTCACAGCACAAGCCTTAGCTACATGAGATGTGGACTTGGGACAGTCCTTGGCTACATGTCCAGCCAGACCACAAAACATACAGAGGTTGTTGTTGAACTGTTGCTTGCATTCCTCAGCTGTAAGCTTACCATCCTTTCCAAGCTTAGATGACAAGTTCAGCTTTGGAGTTGCAAAGGCTTTGGAAGAGCTGGAGGAAGGGGCAGACTTGCCTTTTGAATCCTTAGAACCAAAGGTACTAGTGGAGTTGGCAGACAGAGCGGAGGGCTTGTTGGGTGCTTTGGCAGGGCTGGCAGAAGACTTTGCCTGACAGCTAATCTCTGACTTGTACTTCCAATAGTGGGCATCAATAGCCTGAGCAAGTTGGCAGAGTTCTGAAAGGGTAGGTGGTTTGCCAACATGCAAGATTTTGTCCTTGATACAGTCTGGAAGTCCATTATAGAAATGGTGCTGGAGGGCACCTTCTCCATAACTCCAGACTTGAGACACTATCCAGTTAAACTTGACAACATACTTATTAATCTTTTGACCACCCTTCATTGTCAAATGGTCAAGCTGATGCTCTGCATTTCCAATGGGGTCATGTGGTCTGAAGTTGGTCTGGAGCTCCAGGACAAAGTCCTTGAAGTTGTCCATCCAGATGGGCCAGAGGGCTGGATCTTCCATCTAGAGGAGGTCTAGTTCAAACCACTCCAATACCATACTTTTGAGGTAAGACTGAGTGAAGGTGACTTTAGTGTGGTCAGTAGCAAAAGCTTTGGGATAGTCTTGGAAGTTTAACTCGCATTGAACCAGGAAAACCTGGAGTTTGTAGGGGTTGGTCTCATCAAACTGGTCTGGTTCCCAGACTTTGGTCTGCTGTGAGGACTCAGGTTTGTGACAAGAGAAGTAAGCAAGGCTGCAAATGGTGCTGGCAAGCTTGCCAAGCATATCACATGGAATTGATTCATTATCCATGGATTGAAATTGTCCTCGGGAAGGTTAGAGTTGCTACTGAAGGGGTCAGGATCACCTCTGGAGTTCCCTGGAGCATTGGAGTGGATGCTTAGATTCACCAGAGTGTGGAGCAATGCTGAATTCAATGGAGGGGCTTCTTTGTCAATGGGTGGGTCATTGACAGGTAGCTCTTTGATGCAAGCTCCTAGAGTGGGAGAGAGTGGGGGTGCTGGTGCCTGGGATGCCAAGCCTGGGATGTGTCTAGCAGAGAAGCTGCAGAATTGGTTGACAAGGGCAGGGCCTTGGTGACTACTGCTAAAAGTGTGTAGGGTGTCAGATGCATTCACAAGTGCATGAGAACGAGAATAGATAACTCTGGTTGCCATATTGGTGATGACTTTTGCAAGTGGGAGTTCAAATCTACTGTTAAACACTGGAGGACAAAGTCTGGACTAACTCCAGACCTCCAGAGTTAGATTAGTCAAATAGGACTTGGCTTCACCCTATATGGTGTGCCCTTGCAGAACTCCAGTGTCCCGAATTTGTGGAGGGTCAGAGATCAGAGGAGAGTCTCAGACTCAAGACAAGAGGAGAACATCTGATTAAGACAAGGTTAAGTTGAGATTCAAACTGAGGTATCTACAGACAAAAGTAGAGACTTTATATACTAAGAGAGATGAGATTGGGTAAGTCTTCAATATGCACAGGCACAGAGGTAACTATGTAAATGAAACAGAAGTCGAGATGTCAAGATGAAACATAGACAGAGACAATGAGATGGAATAGGAATAGAGATGTCAAGATGAAATGGAAATGGAGATGTCATAGGGAAATATACTGAGAGATGTCAAGATAGAACATACTGTATAGGAAAAGGTCCAAAGTCAAGATCTATAATTGTTGGCAACCTACACTCATTAGAGCTTCGGTCACTACTAATCAGGCTTGCTGAGAGTCAAGAGGAAGATGTAGGGGAATCAACCAGGACTTGACTGAAGTCCGGTCGTTGATGACATTTAGATTATATACTACAATGTACTTTAGGGCAGGCGTGAGATATCTTACTAAGGTATGATGTCAGTGTTACGTCACTGTGGAGTGGAATTAGTGATAAGGGTCTGGAACATCGGTAATTAAAGAAGCATGTAGATAAGAGGTCTAGAACGAATGTGAGTGAAGTGAAAGTGTTTGACCTAGACTTGGTCAGGTGACATGTCCCACGGTCACGTGATAGTGGTCATGTGACTTGATAAGATAAGATAAGGTGAGAAATTGTAACATTACCCCCCTCCTATGAATCGCATTCCAGGCGATTAAAAGGAACGGAGGGTTCTGTGACGTTGGTGTAAGAAGAGAATAAAGAATTGAAGTCCGTTTGGACCATTCTGAGCTTCCGGGGTGCTGCCGGGTTTGAAAGGTAAAAGTCCGTGATTGCCTCTTTGGCGTTTGTGAGGTGGCTCTGAGGTTCCCACGTTCGGTCTTCCTCGTCATAGCCCTTCCAATGTACCAGGAATTCCAAAGAACGTCCTTTGAGGCGTGAATTGACGATGTATTCAACCTCGTACTCTGGAAGTCCTTCTTGTGTGCCCACGACGGGTCCTGGGGCAACGACAGGTTGATTTTCAAGGCGTTCCTTATAAGGTTTCACTCTTGAAACGTTTACAGTTGGATGAATTCGCAGGGTAGATGGTAATTTAAGTGTGACGGCGTTAGGGCCTGCGAATGCTGTAATTTCATAAGGGCCAATCCACCTTTCGGTGAGTTTCTTTGATGCCCTATTGAGTTTAATGTTCTCTGTTGAAAGCCAGACCATATCTCCAACTTTCATTTCAGGAACTTTGGTGCGGTGCTTATCTGCTTGCCGCTTCATTGAGGATTGAGCTTTTTCGAGAGATTCTCTAGCTTGCTCAAGCGTCTTGGAAAAGTCCTGTGCAAATGCCGAGGACAATTCGTTCTTTGTTATTGTGGGTTCAATACCCATTCTTGGTTCGTAGGTTTTAGTAACCTCGAACGGGGTTTTCTTGGTGGACGAGTGTTGGCGATTGTTGTAAGAGAATTGTGCCAATGGGAGCCACTCTGCCCATTTTTCTTGTTTCTCAGCGGTAAACAGCCTGAGATACTGTTGAAGGTCTCTATTGACCCTTTCTGTCTGTCCGTCGGTTTGGGGGTGAAAAGCCGTAGACATATTAAGGTCTATTTTGAGCATTTTGCCCAAATCCTTCATTACTTGGGAAGCGAATTGTGGTCCTCTGTCGGAAATAATGGACCATGGGAGACCATGATGCTTCCAGACATGATCTCTGTATAGCTTCGCTGTACCGAGTGCCATGATTGTTTTGTTGGTGGGAATGAATTCCACCTCTTTAGAAAATCGGTCTACTACGACTAGTACAGAGTCGTAGGTGTTGGAGGTTGGGAGGTCGGTGATGAAGTCCACGGATATATCCTTCCATGGACCTTCTGGAATAGGGTTCGGAATTAATTCTCCTTTTGGGGCCTTATTTTCTGGTTTCATCCTTGCGCATCTGTCACAGCGCAAGCAATATTCTTTTACTTGGGCTCGAAGGCCATTCCATTGAAAGTATCGCTCAATGATTTGCCAGGTCTTTTCGGCACTGCCATGTCCGGCGATTGGAGAATCATGGTAGAGGGTGATGATATCTTGGTGCAAGTTTTCCTTTGATGGTACGAAGATCCTGTCACCAAGATACAGGATTCCATCTTTGTTAAGAAGATTAGGCTTATCGTCACCTTTCCATTCTTCTTGTGCTTCCACTATTCTTTCGAGGAGTTTTCTCTCTTCTCCTTCGATTGTGTAAGCATGCTTGGATTGTACCCTTACTTTGTATTCAGGGATCATTTGAAGACCTTTGTTATCTTCGTCAATTCCTTGTGCGTGATCCTCTCGTCGAGAGAGAGCATCAGCTTTGCCCATTTGTGAACCAGGTTTGTTGACTAGAATGTAATTGAATTGTGACAGCCATTGTGACCATCGGGCTTGTCTTCAATTAAGGTCTTGTTTGGTCATAAAATATTTGAGGTTGGCGTAATCGGTCCAAACCTCAAATTCTTCTGCCCCCTCAAGGTAATGCCGCCATTGTTCTAAGGCAAGAATTATTGTGAGCATTTCCTTATCTGCAATTGGATAGTTCCTCTGCTCAGGGGTCATAGAGGCAGAGGAAAAGGCAACTGGATGCCACTTGTCTTCCTGTTTAATGGAAAGGACCGCGCCGGTAGCGAAGTCGGAAGCATCTGTTTCGAGCCTAAACTCGCTGTTGTTATCTGGATAGGCGAGTATGGGAGCTGTAGTAAAGGCTTTCTTTAAGGAATCAAATGCTTCTTGCTCAGTGGGTCCCCACTGCCAGGGTTGGTCCTTCTTTGTGAGATCGTTCAGGGGTCGAGAGACTTTGGAGAAGTCCTGAATAAATCTCCTATAGTAATTTGCGAGTCCTAGGAAGCTTCGGACCCCTTTGACATTTTTTGGTGTTGGCCATTCTAAGATGGCTTCCACCTTCCCTTTCTCCATTTTAATTTCTTCGGTGTTGACAACCATTCCGAGGAATTCGACTTCTTTTTGCTTGAAAAAGCATTTCTCAGGCTTCAGGAATAAGTCGTGTTCCTTAAGTCTTTTGAGAACTTCCTGGACGATTTTGTCATGTTCTGCTTCGTTGTCCGTTTTGGTGAAAATCATTATGTCATCGATGTACACGATGACCACTCCGTCCATATCAGCAAAGATTTCGTTCATCATTTGTTGAAAGGTGGCGGGTGCATTGCACTGCCCGAAGAACATTACAAGGGGTTCGTATGCCCCTGAATGTGAGACAAAGGCAGCTTTCCATTCGTCTCCTTCTTATATCCTTATATTATTATAACCCCATCTTAGGTCTAGCTTAGTAAAAAGCTTAGCGCCTTGGAGTTTATCTACCAGTTGACTGATGAGTGGCAAAGGATAGTTGTTTTTAATGGTCCACTCATTAAGGTATCGATAGTCTTGTACCAGTCTTTTCTTTCCATCTTTCTTTGGTATGAAGAAGACTGGACTCGTTTGGGGAGAGCGTGATGGTCGAATATAACCCTTCTTGGTTTGTTCTTCGACAAAGGACTTGAGTTCTTCCATTTCATCTTTGCTCATTGGGAATATTTTAGCCTTTTTAGGTTGAAAGCCAGGCTTTAGCTTTATCTCGTGATCCCACGGTTTTCTTAAGGGAAGTCTTTCGGATTCTTTCTTGCTAAAGACATCCAGGTAATGATGGTATTCTTTAGGAACCATTTCTTCAAGAGTAGGTTCCTTTTTCTTTGGCACTTCGAGGTTTTTAATGAACTTGTGCATGGTCGAAGCGTGTTTAAGTTCTTCTTCCTCTTCTTGTGCTAAGAGTGTGCCCCTGTCCGAAAGCATATAGCAGGATCTTGGGCATCTCGCCATCTTGACTTCTCCTTTCGACCAATCGATGGTTGGGTTGTGCTTTGCCAACCACGTATATCCGAGGATCATGTTATTTTTGCCTAAGTTGGTGACTTCCGCGACTAGGCGTTCGCGATGTCCTTGGTAATCAAGGATGATCTCTGCCTGGTGTGTAACGGCTCCGGCAGAATTCTTTGTACCATCTACATTAAAGACAGGAATTTCTTTTTCCATCTTGTTTAGTGGTAGTTTCACTTGGTCAGCCCATTGTTTGTCGATAAAGACTCCATTAGCTCCACTATCCAAGAGGGCCTTGCAAGCGTGTCGCTTGTTCTTGGTAGTCGGGTGTGCGATCGAGATATCCATAAGGATCTCGTATTGCACCTTTGCGTTTCGTAAGAGTACTCGTTCTGGGAAACTTTCCTCATAAATATTTTTTTTATTTTCTTTGATCGAATTAAGCCTGCATTCCCGTGCAGCAAGCTCCTTTTGGGGAGACCCGGTCTTGGTTGATGGTAGGTGTACTCTATAAATAGGAGATTCTGGTTCTGAATCCGAAGAATAACGTGAAGAGTCGTCATCATCTTGTCCGTATTGTACAAAAGAAGAGAGAGATGAAAAGCTATTTTTTGTGTTTAACAGATTCTTTCTCGGCTCCTGAGTTCCCAGATCTCTCAGTTGCCGTAACCTTTTCCCGCCTTCTTCATTTCTGTATCGTGAAGGTCGAAGAAGTAGGCTTTCATCTGTTCGAAATCCATCTCCTTTATGGCTTTGGCCTCTTTAGGCTCTTCTTCCTTTTTCTCTTCTTCCTTTTTCATTTCTCTAATCTGCGGCCTTCTTTGTGGCCCTTGTGCCCTCTTTCGGCAATTGAGTTTATGGCCTCCGCCTAGGAATTTGCACTCGGTGCATTCCTTTTTTGGATTTGGACAATCCCTTGCGAGATGTCCATCTTTGGCACAGTTGAAGCATTTCGAGTTCCTCTGTACTGCACCAATGTCCATTGGTTGGCCTCTTCCCCCATAGATTCGGGCCTGTCCTTCTCGGTATGTATTGTTAGAGTTTGATCCTGATTGGACCTTCTCCGTCTTCCTTAGTTTTAGAGACTCTAAGCGAGCCCCAATTTCTTTGGCCGTTTCTACGTAATCCTGTATACAGGTCTTACATTTGCCGTCTTCATAGACTCTTTGAGCCAAGTTTTCTTCTAATGCTTTTTCGAAGAGTCTCACTCCTGCTGGGTCTGGTTTGGAGGGATTTCCTCCTGTGTCGTAGTAGTATCCCAGCCATCGTGTAGTGAAGGCTTGGGCGGACTCTCTGTTCATTTGTCTGCACCATTCTAGCTTATTCCTTGCTTCGTCTTCTTCATTTATGGATTTGAAGCGTTGGATCAGCACTTTTCCTAGATCTTCTTCCGAAAGCCATCCCTCCGTCTTCATGAAATGGCGAAGTTGCTGTCTTGCCCATTGGGCGGCTCCTGTCGTGTCCTTCTCTCCGACTTTTGGACCGATTCAGGTTAAGACTGCTATATTTTTAGATTCGTCGTCCGTGAAGGACTCCGGATTACTTTTAATGTACAGAGCCATATTCATTTGCCAGTTGTCAAAATCCTCCTTTAGTCCGGTAAACCTTCCTGGGTCGGGGACCATTTCCACCTTTTTGGACACTTTTACTTCTACATTGTCCGCTCTCCTCTTTCCCTTGTCTTTCTTAAGTTCTGCGAGTTCCTCCTGCAGAACTTGGAGCTGGTCCATGAGCATACGGATGGCTTCGCTACATTTCTGGTTCTGGAGCAGGTGCAGGTGGCGATTGGAAGATCCGGTCTGGGAATGAGGGCTGGTCTCCTAATGGGTTCTCGAAGGAGTCGTCGGTTTCTGAGTCGACGAGCGGGTGTGGGTCCCTGTAGGGGTACTGCGACGTTTTGTTCTTCTTGCGGAACCGGAGCTACTTCCGGTTCAGGGGAAGGAGAGATGGATGGTGTTCATAGATTTTGTAGTGCGACGAGTCCTTCTCTTAGCTCGTGGAGTAATTCTACTTCTTCTTCGAGGCGTATGCGGGGGTTAGGATATAGTTGTACTTGGAGGACTCTAGCTCGAAAGGCTAATGCTTGGTCCTCAGGGATTCCGTGTGCTCTCAGGAGGGCTGGGTCGAAGGGTTCGTTTTCTCTCACCCTATCTAGAAGGTAAGGTAGGAAGTCGATGTCTTCGAAGATATTTACTAATGGCACCGGGGTTGGCATTCGGTATCCTTGTGAAGGTGGTCTATAGTGGATCCAACCTTCTTGATCTTCCTGAGAGAGTAATGGCGGGGTTTGGGAGTTCTCTTCTCGCTGAGATTCGGGGGTTACCGTGGTTCTTTGTATTGGTGGTGGTGTCTCGTCTTCGTACCAGTGGAAGTATCCGAATTCGTCTAAATATCCGTCGTTTGGGTCGTATTCGAATTCGCTTCCTTCTTCTCCGAAGGCGAAGTTTCGGTTTACTGTGGTTTCTTCGGAGACGCTCCTATTTACTCTTGTCTCCTCAGATGCGAGGCGTACCTCTCTTTCCTCGGACTGCAAGGCGCGGGATGGGAACATTCGTATAAAAAGGAAAAGAAGTGTGGACCGTTGTCAACACCAACTTCTACTCGATCGGGACAATAACCTCCGCGACTCGAGTCTTCGAAAATGTAATTGTAAGTGGGCTGGTGGGCACAAGACCGCTCTTTCACCAGTAGACCACTGCGTAAAGACTATTCTTATAATGAAGTGGCCTCACATGGACCTGAGCCTAGGCTCCTTCGAAGTGGAAATGTGCTGAGGCGGTGTTTAAACCAATTAAGGACTCTCGAGTCCACCCCTTGACGGTGCCCTAATGTGCAACCGACCTTCACCAGCGTATAGCCGGGGTATACGTAAAAGGTAAGAGGAGCGCAAGTGCGCGTGAAATGTGAAGTGTGGTAAAGTAAGTCCCTTTGCCCCTAGGGTCCGGGGTTGTTGCGAACGACGGCGAGGTAATGAGAAGTAGTGAGGGAAGTGTGATAGTCAAGTCCTAATGTTGGCAACCTACACTCGTTAGAGCTTCGGTCACTACTAATCAGGCTTGCTGAGAGTCAAGAGGAAGATGTAG
>JBBPKI010000891.1:0-16716 GCA_038089155.1 Nevesoporus exiguus
CTCCACAGTGACGTAGCACTGACATCATACCTTAGTAAGATATCTCACGTCTGCCCTAAAGTACATTGTAGTATATAATCTGAATGTCATCAACGACCGGACTTCAGTCAAGTCCTGGTTGATTCCCTGAACTCATCCTCTTGATCTCATAAGCAAGCCTAGTAGTGTGATCGAAGCCTTAATAGGTTTAGGTTGCCAACATTAGGACTTGACTGCTACACTTCCCTCACACTACTCTCTATACCTCGCCGTCGTTCGCGACAACCCCGGACCCTAGGGGCAAAGGGATTTACCATACTACCTCTTCACATTTCACGCGCACTTGTGCTCCTCTTCGTTTTTACGTATACCCTCGCCATAAGCAAGAGAAGGTCGACCGAGCTTTAGGCCGGTTGTCAAGGGGTGTCCTCGAGAGGACTTAATTGGTTTAAACACCGCCTCCGCACGTTTCTTCTTCGAAGGAGCTTAGGCTCAGGTCCACGTGAGGCCACTTCTTTCTAAGAATAGTCTATACTACTAGTAGGTGTCGCAAGAGCGGTCTTGTGCCCGGCACCACTAGTATACGTACAAGTTTTCGAAGACTCGAGTCGAGGAGGCTATTGTCCCGATCGAGTAGAAGTTGGTGTTGACAACGGTCCACACTTCTTTACCTTCCATACGAATGTTCCCATCCCGCGCCTCGCATCCGAGGAGACAGTTGTCAATCGCAACTTCGCCTTTGGAGAAGAAGGAAGCGAATTCGAATACAACCCCAACGACGGGTATCTAGACGAATTCGGCTATTTCCATTGGTACGAAGACGAGACTCCACCACCCGTACAAAGAACCACAGTAACACCCGAATCTCAGCGAGAAGAGAACTTGCAAACCCCACCTCTACCTTCCCGAGAAGACGAAGACGGCTGGATTAACTACCGACCACCTTCTCAAGGCTACAGGACCCCCACACTGGTTCCTCTAGTAAATATCTTCGAGGACGTAGACTTCCTCCCTTATCTTCTAGACAGGGTAAGAGAGAACGAACCCTTTGACGCAGCTCTCCTAAGAGCACACGGAATCCCCGAGGACCAGGCATTAGCCTTTCGCGCCAGGGTCCTTCAAGTACAACTATGTATATCCCAATCCGCGCATACGCCTTCAAGAGGAAGTAGAGCTTCTTAACGAGCTAAGACAAGGGCTTGAAGCTTTACAAAACCTCCGCACTCCATCCCTCTCTCCTACACCTGAACCGGAAGTAGCCCCGGTTCCAGAAGAAGAACAAAACGTCGCGGCTCCCATACAGAGACCCGCTCCCCTTCGTCGACTCAGAGACCGATGAATCCTCAGAGAACCCCTTAGGAGACCAGCCCTCATCCCCCGACCAGATCTCCCAATCGCCACCCGCACCCGCTCCAGAACCCAAAATGTCCAACGAAACCATCCGTATGTTGATGGATCAGCTTCTGGTTCTGCAAGAAGAACTCGCAGAACTTAAGAAGGACAAAGGGAAGAGAAGGGCGGACAATGTAGAAGTAAAAGTGTCGAAAAAGGTAGAAATGGTCCCAGACCCAGGAAGGTTCAGTGGACTAAAAGAGGATTTTGATAACTGGCAAATGAACATGGCCCTGTACATAAAAAGTAATCCAGAGTCATTCGTAGATGACGAGTCGAAAAACATAGCAGTCTTGACCAGGATAGGCCCAAAAGCTGGAGAAAAGGACACAACAGGGGCGGCCCAATGGGCGAGACAACAACTTCGACACCTCATGAAGACAGAAAATTGGCTCTCGGAGGACGACATAGGAAAAGTTCTTATCCAACGATTCAAATCCATAAATGAAGAGGACGAAGCAAGGAACAAGTTAGAATGGTGTAGACAGATGAATAGGGAATCTGCCCAAGCCTTTACCACAAGATGGCTAGGGTATTACTACGACACGGGAGGAGACCCCTCCAAACCAGATCCCGCTGGAGTAAGGATGTTCGAAAAAGCATTAGAAGAGAACCTCGCGCAAAGAATCTACGAGGATGGAAAAAGAAAAACATGTATACAAGATTATGTGGAAGTCGCCAAGGAAATGGGATCTAGACTGGATTCCCTAAAACTAAGAAAAACCGAGAAGATCCAATCAGGATCAACTCAAAATAACAACTACCGAGAAGGGCAAGCACGAACGTATGGAGGAAGAGGACAACCTATGGACATAGGAGCCGTCCAAAGAAACTCCAAATGTTTCAACTGTGCTAAAGAGGGGCACCTCGCAAGGGATTGCCCAAACCCCAAAAAGGAATGCTCAGAGTGCAAATTCCTCGGAGGAGGACATAAACTCAATTGCCGAAAAAGGGCACAAGGGCCACAAAGACGGCCACAAATAAGAGAAATGACAAAAAAGGAAGAAGAAAAGAAGGAAGAAGAACCTAAGGAAGCGAAGGCCATAAAAGGAATGGACTTCGAACAAATGAAGGCATATTTCTTCGACCTTCACGATACCGAAATGAAGAAAGCAGGAAAAGGTTACGGCAACTGAGTAATCTGGGAACTCAGAAGCCGAAAGAAAATACCTTAAACACCAAAAATAGTTTCTCCTCTCTATCACCCTATGTACAATACGGACAAGACTTCGACAATGACTCGGACTCTTCTTCCACATGTTATTCTTCAGAATCAGAACCGAGAAGTCCTATTTATAGAGTACATCTACCAACCGAGACCGGGTCTCCAAAAAAGGAGCTTGCTGCACGGGAATGCAGGCTTAATTCGGTCAAAGAAAACAAAAAAAATATTTATGAGGAAAGTTTCCCAGAACGAGTACTCCTACGAAATGCCAAGGTGCAGTATGAGATCCTCATGGACATCTCGATTGCACACCCAACTACCAAGAACAAGCAACATGCTTGTAAAGCCCTCTTGGACAGTGGAGCCAATGGAGTCTTCATTGATAAACAATGGGCTGACCAAGTGAAGTTACCATTAAACAAGATGGAAAAGGAAATCCCCGTCTTTAATGTAGATGGTACAAAGAATTCTGCCAGAGCTGTTACACATCAGGCAGAAATCATCCTTGATTATCAAGGACATCGCGAACGCCTAGTCGCAGAGGTCACCAACCTAGGCAAAAATAATATGATCCTTGGTTACACATGGTTGGCCAAGCACAATCCAACCATTGATTGGACGAAAGGAGAAGTCAAAATGGCAAGGTGCCCGAGGTCCTGCTATATGCTCTCGGACCGAGGCACACATTTAGCACAAGAAGAAGAAGAGGAACTCAAGCATGCCTCGACTGTGCACAAGTTCATCAAAAATCTTGAAGTGCCAAAGAAGAAGGAACCTACTCTTGAAGAAATGGTTCCCAAAGAATACCACCATTACTTGGACGTCTTTAGTAAAAAGGAATCCGAGAGACTTCCTGTTGGCAACCTAAACCTGCTAAGGCTTCGGTCACACTACTAGGCTTGCTGTAGAGTCAAGAGGAAGAGTTCAGGGGAATCAACCAGGACTTGACTGAAGTCCGGTTGTCGATGTATTCAGGTTTATATACTACAGGGTACTCTAGGGCAGGCGTGTGAAGACTTACTAAGGTAATGACATCATTGTGGAGCGGAATTAGAGATAAGGGCCTAGAGCAACGGTAATTAAAGAAGCATGAAGATAAGGATCTAGAACGAGTGTGATTAAAGTGAAAGGGTTTGACCTAGACTTGGTCAGGTGACATGTCCCACGGTCACGTGATAGTGGTCATGTGACTTGATAAGATAAGATAAGCGGAGAAATCGTAACATTACCCCCCTCCTATGAATCGCATTCCAGGCAATTAAAGGGAACCTGGGAGGGTTCTGTAATATTCGAATAAGAGGAGAAGAGGGAATCAAAGTCTGTTTGGACCATTCGGAGCTTCCGGGGTGCCGCCGGGTTGGAAAGGTAAAAGTCGTGAATAGCCTCTTTGGCGTTAGAGAGGTGGCTCTGAGGTTCCCAAGTGCGGTCTTCCTCTTCATAGCCCTTCCAGTGAACCAAAAATTCCAAAGTTCTTCCTTTGAGGCGTGAATTGACTATATAGTCTACCTCGAACTCTGGTTCTTCTCCTTCTGTGCCCACAACGGGTCCTGGGGCAACTACAGGTTGATTTTCCAAGCGCTCTTTGTACGGTTTTACTCTAGAGACGTTGACAGTTGGATAAATTTTGAGCGTCTTGGGGAGTTGAAGTTTTACGGCATTCGGGCCGGAAAGTTCAATGATGGTATATGGACCGATCCATCGTTCAGTGAGCTTCTTTGATGCTCTATTAAGCTTGATATTCTCTGTAGAGAGCCAAACTTTATCTCCGATAGTATATTGGGGTCCCTTGGAGCAGTGTTTATCCGCTTGAACTTTCATTGCTTTTTGAGCTTTTTTGAGCGATGCTCTAGCTTGCTCAAGCGTCTCGGAGAAGTCGTTGCCAAAAGAGGCAGCCGCTTCGTTCTTGGATTTCAGGGGTTCTATCCCCATTCTTGGTTCGTAAGTTTTGGTTACTTCGAACGGTCTTTTCTTGGTTGCGGAGTGGAGTCGGTTGTTAAAAGTGAATTGGGCGAGAGGCAACCATTCAGCCCATTGATCTTGCTTTTCGGAGGTGAAGAGTCGTAAATATTGCTGTAGATCTCTATTTACTCTTTCGGTTTGCCCGTCCGTCTGGGGGTGGAATGCTGTGGACATCCGAAGATCGATCTTTAGCATCTTGGCAAGATCTTTCATTAATTGAGAAGCGAATTGTGGACCGCGGTCCGAGATAATCGAGTGGGGAATTCCATGGTGCTTCCATACATGGTCTCGATAGAGTTCAGCTGTGCCGAGCGAGGTAATTGTTTTATTGGTGGGTATGAATTCCACCTCTTTGGAAAATCGGTCTACGACCACAAGGATCATGTCATGTCCACGGGAGAGCGGTAAATTGGTGATGAAGTCCACGGAGATATCTTGCCATGGACCATTTGGGATTGGATTAGGGATTAATTCTCCCGAGGGGGCCTTGTTCGTTGGTTTCATTCGTGTGCAACGATCGCATCTTGAACAATAATCTGTTACCTGGGTCGAAGGCCAGGCCATTGGAAATATGTTCTATAAAGTTCCATGTTTTATTCGCGCTTCCGTGCCCTGCGATAGGCGAATCATGGTACAGTGTGATTATGTCTTGGTGTAATTGTCCCGAAGGAGGTACAAAGATCCTGTCACCAAGATACAAGATCCCGTCTTTGGATAGCAGGTTAGGCCTTTCTTTATCTTTGCCTTTCCACTGCTCTTGGGCTTCTACAATTCTTTCAAGGAGTTTTCTTTCTTCTCCTTCGATTGAGTAGCCGTATTTCAATTGTACCCTTACTCTGTATTCAGGGATCATTTGAAGACCTTTATTATCTTCGTCAATTCCTTGTGCGTGATCCTCTCATCGAGAGAGAGCATCAGCTTTGCCCATTTGTGAGCCGGGCTTATTGACTAGGATGTAATTGAATCTAGATAGCCATTGTGACCATCGGGCTTGTCTTCGATTCAGGTCTTGTTTGGTCATAAAATATTTGAGGTTGGCGTGGTCTGTCCAAACCTCGAATTCTTCTGCCCCCTCAAGATAATGCCACCATTGTTCTAAGGCGAGAATGATTGCGAGCATTTCTTTATCTGCAATTGGATAGTTTCTCTGCTCAGGGGTCATAGAAGCAGAGGAGAAAGCGACAGGATGCCACTTTTCGTCTTGTTTGATCGAAAGGACCGCGCCGGTTGCGAAGTCCGAAGCATCAGTCTCCAAGCGGAACTTGCTGTTGTTATCTGGATAAGCGAGTATGGGTGCTGTCGTAAAGGCTTCTTTGAGCTGATCAAAAGCTCCTTGTTCCTGGGGTCCCCACTGCCAGGGTTGATCCTTCTTGGTGAGATCATTGAGGGGCCTTGAGACTTTTGAAAAGTCTTGAATAAATCTTTGGTAGTAATTTGCGAGCCCCAAGAAGCTGCGCACTCCTTTGACGTTCTTAGGTGTGGGCCATTCCAGGATGGCTTCTACCTTTCCTTTTTCCATTTTAATTCCTTCGGTGTTAACTACCATTCCGAGGAATTCGACTTCCTTTTGCTTAAAAAAGCATTTTTCAGGCTTCAAGAATAAGTCGTGATCCTTGAGTCTTTTTAGGACTTCTTGGACGATTTTATCGTGTTCTTTTTCATCGTCCGTTTTCGTGAAAATCATTATGTCATCGATATAGATGATGACTACACCATCCAAATCAGCAAAGATTTTGTTCATCATTTGCTGAAAGGTAGCCGGTGCATTGCACTGCCCAAAGAACATTACAAGGGGTTCGTATGCCCCAGAATGTGAGACAAAGGCAGCTTTCCATTCGTCTCCTTCTTTTATCCTTATGTTATTGTAACCCCATCTTAGGTCTAGCTTGGTGAACAGCTTAGCGCCCTGGAGTTTGTCTACCAGTTGACTTATGAGTGGCAAAGGATAGTTATTTTTGACAGTCCACTCATTTAGGTATTGGTAATCTTGTACCAATCTCTTCTTTCCATCTTTCTTTGGTATGAAGAAGACTGGACTTGTTTGAGGTGAGCGTGATGGTCGAATATAACCCTTTTTGGTTTGTTCTTCGACGAAAGACTTAAGCTCTTCCATCTCATCCTTGCTCATTGGGAATATTTTTGCCTTTTTTGGTTGAAAGCCAGGCTTCAGCTTTATCTCATGATCCCACAGTTTTCTTAGGGGAAGTCTTTCGGATTCTTTTTTGCTAAAGACATCCAAATAATGGTGGTATTCTTTAGGAACCATTTCTTCAAGAGTAGGTTCCTTTTTCTTCGGCACCTCGAGATTCTTGATGAACCTATGCACGGTCGAGGCATGCTTTAGTTCTTCTTCTTCTTCTTGAGCCAAATGTGTGCCTCGGTCCGAGAGCATGTAACAGGACCTTGGGCACCTTGCCATTTTGACTTCTCCTTTTGACCAATCGATGGTTGGGTTATGCTTTGCCAACCATGTGTAGCCTAGGATCATATTGTTTTTGCCTAGATTTGTAACTTCCGCAATTAGGTGTTCGCGGTGTCCTTGGTAATCAAGGATGATTTCTGCCTGGTGTGTGACAGCTCCAGCAGAATTCTTTGTACCATCTACATTAAAGACGGGGATTTCTTTTTCCATCTTGTTTAATGGTAACTTTACTTGTTTGGCCCATTGTTTGTCAATAAAGACTCCATTGGCTCCACTATCCAAGAGGGCCTTGCAAGCATGTCGCTTGTTCTTGGTAGTTGGGTGTGCAATCGAGATATCCATAAGGATTTTGTACTGCACCTTTGCATTTCGTAAGAGTACTCGTTCTGGGAAACTTTCCTCATAAATATTTTTTTTGTTTTCTTTGACCGAATTAAGCCTGCAATCCCGTGCAGCAAGCTCCTTTTGTGGAGGCCCAGTCTCGGTTGTTGGTAGGTGTACTCTATAAATAGGGGAATCTGGTTCTGAGTCTGAGGAGTAGCATGTGGAAGAGGAGTCGTAATCTTCGTCATCTTGTCCATATTGTACAAAGGAGGAAAGAGATGAAAAACTATTTTTTGTATTTAAAGAATTTTCTCTCGGCTTCTGAGGTCCCAGACTCCTCAGTTGCCGTAGCCTTTTCCTGCCTTCTTCATTTCGGTATCATGAAGGTCAAAGAAGTATGCCTTCATTTGTTCGAAGTCCATTCCTTTTATGGCCTTCGCTTCCTTGGGTTCTTCTTCTTTTCTTTCTTCGTCCTTTTTTGCCATTTCTCTTATTTGTGGCCTCCTTTGTGGCCCTTGTGCCCTTTTTCGGCAATTGAGTTTATGTCCTCCTCCGAGGAATTTGCATTCGTTGCATTCTTTTTTTGGGTTTGGACAATCTCTTGCAAGATGTCCGTCTTTTGCACAATTGAAACATTTGGAGTTCCTCTGGACTGCCCCTATATCTATAGGCTGTCCTCTCCCTCTGTATGTTCGTGCCTGTCCTTCTCTGTAGGTGTTGCTTTGAGTTGATCCTGATTGGATCTTCTCAGTTTTTCGTAATTTTAGGGAATCTAATCTAGATCCCATTTCCTTGGCGACTTCCACGTAGTCTTGTATGCACGTTTTCCTTTTCCCATCTTCATAGATCCTGTGTGCAAGGTTTTCTTCTAAAGCCTTTTCAAACATTCTTACTCCGGCTGGATCTGATTTGGAGGGATCTCCTCCAGTGTCGTAATAGTATCCAAGCCATTGTGTAGTAAAGGCTTGGGCGGATTCTCTGCTCATCTGTTTACTGTTACGTTTATTTCCCTCGTACGCGGGCTCTTACTTATCCTCATTTCCATCCCCTTCCGTTATCCACTTCCGCATGCACGATACCTAAAGTTCCTTGTCTCGTTCGAGTCGCAGGAGGCATTAACCCTCCATTTATTACAGTAGTGTCTCGTTTCACCCGCCGTTGGACAATACCTCCTAAGTCCGCTCTCTTGCACGGACTCGTGATCCTCTTATCCACTTACCGTGTTTGTCATTCCCCCCATCCCCTTTTATAACCCATGCCTACCCTAAGGTGGTCCGTGCTCAATCTATCGCACTATATAAGTAGTAGGCTAGCTACCATTGTATCCTAAGTTAGACCTACGCAATCCACCTCTCTTCTGGACTAACTCCTGCCTGAACTGTCGCTACAGTTCCATTCCGCCCTTGACCTTCTTTGTTCACTGTGAGACGTTGTGCCTCTTCGTGAGTGCCTCCTCACACAAAGAACTTCTTCTGTCACTCGCTGTCCAGAAGGACGAGCTCTGTAACACTCACTCAGGCTATCGATGCTCATTATTGGAAGTGCAAGTCAGAGATTAGCTATCAGGCAAAGTCTTCTGCTAGCCCTGCCAAAGCGCCCGACAAGCCCACTGCTCTGTCCTCCAACTCCACTAGCACCTCTGGTTCCAAGGAATTGAAAGGCAAGTCTGCTAATTCCTCCGGCTCTTCTAAAGCCTCTGGACCTCCAAAGCTGGACTTGTTGTCCAAGCTCAGAAAAGATGGTAAGCTTACAGCCAATGAATGCAAACGATGATTCGATAACAACCTCTGCATGTTTTGCAGTCTAGCTGGACATGTAGCCAAGAACTGTCCTAAGTCCACGTCCCGTGCAGCTAAGGCTCGTGCCATGAAGACTTCAACTCCAGAAGCTAAACTGGACACCTCTGAGGTGAAAAAATAAGCAGCAGCCTCTGTGACTCTGCATGGACAGGAGGTTGCATTGACTCTTCCCGTGCACCTTTGGAGATCCAACTCAACATGTCTGCTCTTTTAGATCCCAGATCCCTTATGCCATCCGTCTCTCTAATCTCCTACAACATTCCTGCATTTCCTGCATTGTTGGATTCCGGATCCTCTGATTGCTTCATCGACTCTGCTTTCATGAATAAACATGCACTTTCGACCTACTCCATTCCTCCGATACAACTCCAGTTGTTCGACAGAATCTCCAATTCTATCCTTTCCCAAGCTGTTGACCTCTCTGTTGGTTTTGAAACTGGTGATATCACTCCGATGACATTTTATGTCACTCTGCTAGATGGATCCTGCTCCATTGTCCTGGAACACAACTGGCTCGCCCACTACAATCCATTGATTGACTGGGTTTCGAGCAGTATCTCATTCCAGACACCAGAACAGCCCATTCCAGCACCTACAAGCTCATCTCCACAGCCTCTGGCTACTCCAGTGTTGCCTACTCCAGCTCTGGTTCCCCTGCCTCCAGCTGACTCTGCCTCCACCAATCCACTGCGTTTCTCTGAGTGCAAGGCTCTGCCGATTGCACTGATCAGTGCTCCGGCCTTCACACTCGCCTGTTGTCTTGAGAGCTCTGTGCAGTTTAGTCTGCAACTCTGCTCTAAGGAAAGTGACCTCCATGCCGCATCCACTGCCTCCGATCCAGCTGATCTCTCTGGTGTTCCTCTGGAGTATCATGACTTCACAGATGTGTTCAGCAAGAGCAAGGCTGATACCCTTGCTCCACACCACGAGTTTGATTTAAAGATCGATTTGGAAGAAGGAGCTTCCCCTCCTGTTGGCAACCTATCCAGTTAAGGCTTCGGTCACACACTAGGCTTCCTTGAATCAAGAGGATGAGGGGAATCAACCAGGACTTGACTGAAGTCCGGTCGTTGATGTATTCAGGTATTTATACTACAGGGTACTCTAGGGCAGGCGTACGAAGGCTTACTAAGGTAATGACATCATTGTGGAGCAGAATTAGAGATAAGAGCCTAGAGTAATTGGTAATTAAAGAAGCATGGAGATAAGAGTCTAGAACGAATGTGAATGAAGTGAAAGGTTTGACCTAGACTTGGTCAGGTGACATGTCCCATGGTCACATGTCAGTGGTCATGTGACTTGATAAGATAAGATAAGATGTGAAATCATAACATTACCCCTCTCCTATGAATCGCATTCTAGGCGATTGAAGGGAACTTGGGAGGGTTCCGTCACGTTGACATAAGATGAAAATAAGGAATCAAAGTCCGTTTGGACCATTCTGAGCTTCCGGGGTGCCGCTGGGTTGGAAAGGTAAAAGTCCTTGATTGCCTCTTTGGCGTTAGTAAGATGGCTTTGAGGTTCCCATGTGCAGTCCTCCTTGTCATAGCCCTTCCAGTGTACTAGGAACTCCAGGGAACATCCTTTGAGGTGTGAGTTGACTATGTAGTCTACCTCGAACTCTGGTAGTCCTTCTTGTGTGCCCACAATGGGTCCTGGGGCAACTACAGGTTGACTTTCAAGGCGTTCTTTGTAAGGTTTAACCCTTGAAACGTTAACGGTGGGGTGAATTCGCAGGGTGGAAGGGAGTTTCAGCGTGACGGCATTAGGTCCTGCGAAGAAAAGGATTTTGTAAGGGCCGATCCATTGCTCTGTGAGCTTTTTGGAGGCCTGATTGAGTTTAATGTTCTCAGTTGATAGCCAGACTCTGTCGCCAACTACCAATTCTGGAACCTTGGTGTGGTGCTTATCCGCTTGCTTTTTCATTGATTGTTGAGCTTTTTCGAGAGATTCTCTAGCTTGCTCAAGCGTTGTGGAAAAGTCCTGTGCAAATGCTGAGGACGATTCATTCTTGGTTATTATGGGTTCAATACCCATCCTTGGTTCGTAAGTTTTGGTAACTTCGAATGGCATTTTCTTAGTGGACAAGTGTTGGCGATTGTTATATGAGAATTGTGCCAATGGGAGCCACTCTGCCCATTTTTCTTGTTTCTCAGCAGTAAACAGTCTGAGATACTGCTGAAGGTTCCTGTTGACCCTTTCTGTTTGTCCATCAGTTTGAGGATGGAAGGCTGTGGACATGTTGAGGTCTATTTTGAGCATTTTGCCCAAATCCTTCATTACTTGAGAAGCAAATTGTGGTCCTCAATCTGAGATGATGGACCTTGGTAGACCATGGTGCTTCCATACATATGTAGTCCCTGTAGAGCTTAGCTGTTCCTAAGGCTGTGATTGTCTTATTGGTGGGGATAAATTCCACCTCTTTTGAAAAATGGTCTACTACGACTAGAACAGAGTCATAGGTGTTGGAAGGAGGAAGGTCGGTGATGAAGTCCGTGGATATATCTTTCCATGGACCTTCTGGGATTGGATTGGGAATTAATTCCCCCTTGGGTGCCTTATTCTCGGGCTTCATTCGTGCGCATCTATTGCACCTTGAACAATAGTCTTTCACTTGGGCTCAAAGGCCGTTCCATTGAAAGTATGGTTCTATTATTTGCCAGGTTTTTTTGCCACTACCATGTCCGGCAATCGGGGAGTCATGGTAAAGAGTGATTATTTCTTGGTGTAAATTGCCCTTTGGGGGTACGAAGATCCTGTCACCAAGATACAGGATTCCATCTTTGGTAAGAAGATTGGGTTTGTCATCACCCTTCCATTCTTCTTGTGCTTCCACTATTCTTTCAAGGAGTTTCCTTTTTTCTCCTTCGATTATGTAAGCATGCTTGGATTGTGCCCTTACTCTGTATTCAGGGATCATTTGGACGCCTTTATTGTCTTCATCTATGCCAGCAGCATGATCCTCTCGTCGAGAGAGAGCATCTGCTTTTTCCATTTGGGATCCAGGCTTGTTTACTAAGACGTAGTTAAACCTTGATAGCCATTGTGACCATCTTGCTTGATGTCGATTGAGATCTTGCTTAGTCATAAAGTATTTGAGGTTAGCATGATCAGTCCACACCTCAAATTCTTCTGCCCCTTCAAGGTAATGCCACCATTGTTCCAGTGCTAATATAATGGCGAGCATTTCCTTATCCGCAATCGGGTAATTCCTCTGCTCGGGGGTCATGGAGGCAGAGGAGAAGGCAACAGGGTGCCATTTATCTTGTTGTTTGACTGATAGGACCACGCTGGTTGCGAAGTCCGAAGCGTCCGTTTCCAGGTGGAACTCGCTGTTGTTATCCAGGTAAGTGAGTATAGGCGCTGTGGTGAAGGCTTCTTTGAGCTGGTCAAAGGCTCCTTGTTCCTGGGGTCCCCACTGCCAGGGTTGGTCTTTCTTTGTTAGGTCATTCAGGGGGCGAGAGACTTTCAAGAAATCTTGAATGAACCTTCTGTAGTAGTTGGTGAGTCCAAGAAAACTTCGGACTCCTTTGACATTTTTGGATGTCGGCCATTCTAAAATGGCTTCTACCTTTCCTTTCTCCATTTTAATTCCATCAGTGTTTACTACCATCCTGAGGAATTCAACTTCTTTTTGCTTGAAAAAGCACTTTTCAGGCTTCAGGAATAAGTCATGTTCCTTGAGCCTTTTGAGAACTTCTTGGACGATTTTGTCATGTTCTGCTTCATCATCTGTCTTGGTAAAGATCATTATGTCGTCAATGTAGACTATGACGATGCCATCCATGTCAGTGAAGATTTCATTCATCATTTGCTGAAATGTGGCAGGGGCATTGCATTGGCCGAAGAACATTACTAGTGGTTTGTAGGCTCCAGAGTGGGAAACAAATGCCACCTTCCATTCATCTCCTTCTTTTATCCTTATGTTATTATAACCCCATCTCAGGTCTAGCTTAGTAAAAAGCTTGGCTCCTTGGAGTTTGTCTACCAATTGACTTATGAGTGGCAAAGGATAGTTGTTTTTAATGGTCCACTTGTTCAGGTAGTGATAGTCTTGTACCAATCTTTTCTTTCCGTCTTTCTTTGGTATGAAAAAGACTGGTGAAGTTTGTGGAGAGCGTGAGGGTCGAATGTACCCTTTCTTGGTTTGTTCTTCCACGAAGGACTTTAGCTCTTCCATTTCATCCTTACTCATGGGGAATATTTTTGCCTTTTTTGGTTGAAAGCCAGGCTTCAGCTTTATCTCATGATCCCAGGGTTTTCTGAGTGGGAGTTGTTCTGACTCTTTTTTGCTGAAGACGTCTAGGAAGTGGTGATATGCTTTTGGAACCATTTCTTCAGGAGTTGGTTCCTTTCTCTTGGGTACTTCGAGGTTTTTGATGAACCTGTGCACGGTCGAAGCGTGTTTCAGTTCCTCTTCTTCTTCTTTCGCCAAGTTAGTTCCTTGGTCTGACAACATGCAGCAGGACCTTGGACATCTTGCCATTTTAACTTCTCCTTTCATCCAGTCTATGGTTGGATTGTGCTTTGCCAACCACGTGTATCCCAGGATCATTGGGTTTTTGCCTAAGTTGGTAACTTCTGCGATTAGGCGTTCATGGTGTCCTTGGTAATCTAGGACTATTTCTGCCTGATGTGTCACTGCTCCAGCAGAATTCTTGGTTCCATTGACAATAAAGATGGGGATTTCCCTATCCATCTTTTGCAATGGAAGTTTAACTTCTTCGGCCCATTTCTTATCTACAAAGATTCTGTTTGCGCCACTATCCAAGAGGGCCTTGCATTGGTGCTTCTTGTTCTTGGTGGTGGGATGTGCAATCGAGATATCTATAAGGATTTCGTATTGCACCTTGGTGTTGCATAAGAGGATTCGTTCTGGAAAACTATCCTCATAAATATTTTTTTCTTTTTCTTTGACTGAATTAAGCCTGCATTCTCATGCAGCAAGCTCCTTTTGTGGAGTCCCGGTCTCGGTTGTGGGTAGATGTACTCTATAAATAGGACTAGACAGTTCGGAGTCTGAAGAGTAGCATGTAGAACTGTCCGAATCTTCATCAAAATCTTGTCCATATTGTACATAAGGGGAAAGAGAGGAGAAACTATTTTTTGTGTTTAATGTGTTTTCTTTCGGCTTCTGAGGTCCCAGATTCCTCAGTTGCTGTAGCCTTTTCCCGCCTTCTTCATTTCTGTATCATGCAAATCGAAGAAGTAGGCTTTCATTGCTTCATAGTCCATCCCTTTTATAGCCCTTTCTCCTTTGGGCTCTTCCTTCTTGTCTTCTTCTTTCTTTTCTTCTTCATGGTTCGCTGCTCAGATGCATGGGGGTTGAGAGGCTTCCGTGGCTCTTTTTCGGCAATTTACTTTATGCCCTCCTCCAAGGAACTTGCATTCTGTGCATTCCTTTTTTGGCTTTGGACAGTTTCGGGCGACATGTCCATCTCCTGTGCAATTGTAGCATTTGGAGTTCCTTTGTCGAAGGGCCCCTATGTCCATTGGCTGCCCTCGGCTCCCATAGGTCCGGGCTTGTCCATCTTGGTGGTTTGAGTGGGATGGCCTTGTTGTGTCTTTCCCTCTTATCTTAAAGGAATCCATGCTGGATCTGTTTTTTAGGAGGACTTCGATATATTCTTGGACATAAGTCTTCCTTAGATCGTTATAGAAGATTTATTCCATTATAGCGGCATCTACTGCTCCTTCTAGCAACCTGACACCATTTGGGTCGTCTTCCGCAGGATTTCCTTTTGTATCATAATAGTGTCCCAACCATCTGGTTAGGAAGTCTTGTATGGTTTCATTTTTATACTGGCAACAATGATCCAGTTTCATTCATGCCTCGTCTGTTTTGTTAATGGATTTAAAGCGTTGATCCATTACATCCCATAGTGTCTCCAGGGTAGGCCAGAGGGCATCTCCTTCGATAAACCTCGTGAGGTATTGTTGGGCCCATTGTTCCGCCCCATGTGTATCCCTTTCTCCGTCTTTTGGTCCTACTCTTGTCAGAATGGCGACCACCTTGTCCTTATTCATTACAAAGGTTTCGAGATTTCCATCTATATATAGTCTCGTGCGTAACTTCCAACTGTCGTACTTTACTTTGCTTCCATCATACCTCCCTGGTTCTGGCACTGACTCCACCTTTTTCGTGATTTTCACTTCCGTATTTCTTGTTTCTTTTACTCCACTTGACCTTTGCAGAGTTTTTAGTTGCTCTTTCAGGTTGTTAATCTGATCTACGAGCTCTTGGATGTGTTCCACTGTTGCCATTGGTGCAGGAGTGGGTGCAGGAGGTGATTGGAAGTTCCGGTCTAGGAATGAGGGTTGGTCGCCTAGTGGGTTCTCTGATGAATCGTCAGTTTCTGAGTCAACGAATGGGAGTGGATTCCGGTATGGGTACCGTGACGTGGTGGTGTTCTTCTGGAACTGGGGTTACTTCTGGTTCAGGGGTAGGGGAGAGGGATGGAGTGTGTAAGTTTTGTAGGGCAAGTAATCCTTCTCTCAGCTGTTCGAGAAGTTCTATTTCTTGTTGTTGTTGTGGTCTGGGATCCTCGTATAGTTGGACCGAAAGTACTCTCCTTCTGAAAGAAGCTGCTTCTTCTGGGATAACTTGAAAGTATACTAGGAGTAGATCTTTGTCGAAGTCGAGATTGTTTCTGATGACGTCTAAGAAGGGAGGAGGTCTTCTCTTTCAAAAAGAGCTTGTTGTGGAAGTGGATCAGATATTCTGAAATGTGGGTTTGGTGGCTGATAGTGAAGCCAACAGTCTTGGTCTTCCCTAGCTGGGAAGGGAGAGTATTCCGAGTCTGATTCTTCTTCTACCTCAGGGGTAGGGGTTCTTGGCGTACAGAAGTGATGGCCC
Organism: Nevesoporus exiguus; assembly: GCA_038089155.1. NCBI lineage: Eukaryota > Fungi > Basidiomycota > Agaricomycetes > Boletales > Boletaceae > Nevesoporus > Nevesoporus exiguus. Next base: position 15,897 of record JBBPKI010000891.1, read on the forward strand.
CCTTGATCATTGTAGTATTCATCGTTGGGGTCGAAGGATGCATGTCGGTAGTACTCGTAGTTTTGTCCGACTTGAGTTTCCTCAGAGAGGCGAACCTCGATCTCCTTGGACTTAGTGGGATCTCTTGGGAACATTCGTATGAAAGTGAGAAAGAAGTGTGGCCCGTTGTCAACACCAACTTCTACTCTATCAGGTCAATAGCCACCTGACTAGAGTCTTCGAAAAATCGTAGGTAATTCGGGTCGTCAGGCACAAAACCACTCTTTCGACGATGACCGAATGTATAAAGACTATTCTTATAATAAAGTGGCCTCACATGGACCTGAGCCTAAGCTCCTTTGAAGTGAAACGTGCAGAGGCAGTGTTTAAACCAATTAAGTCCTCTCGAGGACACCCCTTGACGACCGCCTAAAGCTAAGTCGACCTTCACCAGCATATAGCCAGGGTATACGTAAAAGGGAAAGAGCACAAGTGCACGTGAAGGTGAATGGTGGGTAACTAAGTAGAGATCCCTTTGCCCCTAGAGTCTGGGGTTGTCACGAACGACGGTGAGGTAATGAGAAGTGTGTGAGGGAAGTGTGATGTAGTCAAGTCCTAATGTTGGCAACCTATCCAGTTAAGGCTTCGGTCACACACTAGGCTTCCTTGAATCAAGAGGATGAGGGGAATCAACCAGGACTTGATTGAAGTCCAGTCGTTGATGTATTCAGGTATTTATACTACAGGGTACTCTAGGGCAGGCGTACGAAGGCTTACTAAGGTAATGACATCATTGTGGAGCAGAATTAGAGATAAGAGCCTAGAGTAATTGGTAATTAAA
>JBBPKI010000892.1:0-16706 GCA_038089155.1 Nevesoporus exiguus
AAGGCTGAAATCTTCCCAATGAGCAAAAACGAAATGGAAGAACTAAAATCTTTTGTTGAAGAACAGACCAGAAAGGGTTATATTCGACCGTCGTGCTCACCCAAAACCTTGCCTGTGTAATGGTCGTGGTTATCTATTACCAGCAACTGACTCCTAACTCTGGGCTATCGGCCGACTTATCCAAGGGAGGCACTCATGAAGAGGCGCAACGTCCTTGATAAGTATAGGAGTGCCTAGGTCAGTGGGACGACTCTTTGAGTTGGCTGACGATCCACACTGTCTCATAGTGCGGCGCTCGACTAGCTGGATGACCCACTTGGGGTTTGCTATTGACTGGTGGACGGACCTTCGCTAGGTCAAAGAAAATACCTTGACAAGGTATTTGGCAACTCTCCTTGTGATGAGGCATGCAGGGATGCGCAGTACTTCCTGGAAGAAGGATGGGCGTGGAATGAAGCTCTCTCTTCCTGAAGAAGCGAGCGAAGGAGCTTAGCAATAGTTAACCACAAAGTGAGTAAGAATTGGCTGAGGAACCGCTACTTTACATGGAGGTTTAAATAGTGTCTACCTACAAGTGGCTATGCCCACAGCCAAGGACGGTAACCATCTATCAAAGATGGTTGTAGAGGTAACGCATCAAAAGATGAAGATGAAATGATCAATCAAAGATGCAAGTGAAACAAGCGGTGTAACGGCCATCAAAGATGGGGGTGAAGTCTGAATGCTATAGTAATGGGATCAGGCGGATGTCATCCAAATACAGAATGACAAGGTATGGAATGTATACTTCCTGTGTAATCGGTCCCTCCCAAATGTGAATGAAGAAAATAAGTAGGAGGTGACCATGAAGAAACAAAACTGTAACAGCCTGTATTCTTTATCCCAAAGAAAGACGGCAAGAAGAGACTAGTCCAAGATTATCGATACCTCAACGAATGGACAGTCAAAAACAACTACCCCTTACCACTGATAAGTCAATTGGTGGACAAGCTCCAAGGGGCGAAGCTCTTCACAACATTAGATCTTCGATGGGGCTATAATAATATAAGAATAAAAGAAGGAGACGAATGGAAGGCGGCATTTGTCTCTCATTCCGGAGCTTACAAACCATTAGTAATGTTCTTCAGACAATGCAACGCCCCTGCCACATTCCAGCAGATGATGAACGAAATCTTTGCTGATATGGATGGCGTCGTCATAGTCTACATTGACAACATCATGATATATACAAAAATGGACGACGAAGCTGAGCATGACAAAATCGTCCAAGAAGTTCTCAAAAGGCTCAAGGAACACGACTTATTCCTGAAGCCTGAGAAATGCTTTTTCAAGCAGAAAGAAGTCGAATTCCTCAGGATGGTAGTAAACGCCAATGGGATTAAAATGGAAAAAGGCAAGGTAGAGGCCATTCTAGAATGGCCGACACCTAAGAACATCAAAGGAGTGTGCAGCTTCTTGGGGCTTGCAAATTACTACTGCAGATTCATTTAGGACTTTTCAAAAGTCTCAAGACCCTTTAATGATCTCACCAAGAAGGATCAACCCTGGCAGTGGGGACCCCAGGAACAAGGAGCCTTTGACCAGCTCAAAGAAGCATTCACGATGGCCCCTATACTTGCATATCTGGATAACAATAGTGAGTTCCGTCTCAAAACAGATGCTTTGGACTTCGCAACTGGCGCGGTCCTTTCGGTCAAACAAAACGATAAATGGCACCCGGTTGCCTTTTCCTCAGCTTCCATGACCCCCAAGCAGAGGAACTATCCCATCGCAGACAAGGAAATGCTTGCAATAATTCTCACCTTAGAACAATGGCGGCATTACCTTGAGGGGGCAGATGAATTCGAGGTTTGGACAGACCACGCAAACCTCAAATACTTTATGACCAAACAAGATTTGAACCGAAGACAAGCCCAATGGTCACAATGGCTGTCTAGGTTCAACTACGTCTTAGTCAATAAACTCAGATCACAAATGGGTAAAGCTGATGCTCTCTCTCGATGAGAAGATCATGCACAAGGAATTGACGAAGACAATAAAGGTCTTCAGATGATCCCTGAATACAGAGTAAGGGCACAATCAAAACATGCTTACACAATCGAAGGAGAAGAAAGAAAACTCCTTGAAAGAATAGTGGAAGCACAAGAAGAATGGAAGGGTGACGAGAAACCCAACCTACTTAACAAAGACAGAATTCTGTATCTTGGTGATAGAATCTTTGTCCCAAATAAGGAAACCTTGCACCAAGACATTATCACCCTCTACCATGATTCTCCTATCACTGGACATGGGAGCGCCGAAAAGACATGGCAAATAATAGAGCAATATTTTCAATGGAACGGCCTTAGAGCCCAAGTAAAAGAATATTGCTCAAGGTGTGACAGATGCGCACGAATGAAGCCAGAAAACAAGGCCCCCAAAGGAGAGTTAATTCCAAACCCAATCCCAGAAGGTCCATGGAAAGATATATCCGCGGATTTCATTACTGACCTTCCCCCATCCAATACCTATGACTCTGTACTAGTTGTAGTAGACCGCTTCTCAAAAGAGGTGGAATTCATTCCCACCAACAAGACTATCATGGCTTTGGGTACAGCCAAGCTATACAGAGACCATGTTTGGAAGCACCATGGTCTCCCACGGTCCATAATTTCAGACAGAGGACCACAATTTGCTTCATAAGTAATGAAGGATTTGGGCAAAATGCTCAAAATAGACCTTAATATGTCAACCGCATTCCATCCACAAACAGATGGTCAGACAGAACGGGTCAACAGGGACCTTCAGCAGTATCTCAGACTGTTCACCACTGAGAAACAAGAAAAATGGGCAGAGTGGCTTCCCCTGGCACAATTCTCCTACAACAATCGCCAGCACTCTTCCATGAAGAAATCACTGTTCGAAGTAACAAAAACTTACGAACCAAGAATGGGAATTGAACCTTTCATCACCAAGAATGAATCGTCCTCGGCTTTTGCACAGGACTTTTCCAAAACACTTGAGCAAGCTAGAGAATCTCTCAAAAAAGCTCAACAATCCATGAAAAGGCAAGCGGATAAGCACTGCACCAAGGTTCCAGATATGGTAGTTGGAGATAAAGTCTGGCTATCAACTGAGAACATTAAACTCAATAGGGCCTCAAAGAAGCTCACAGAGTGATGGATTGGCCCCTATGAAATCCTTTCCTTCACAGGACCCAACGCTGTCACCCTGAAACTCCCTGCCACCCTGCGAATTCACCCTACTGTTAATATTTCAAGGGTTAAACCTTATAAGGAACGCCTTGAAAACCAACCTGTAGTAGCCCCAGGACCTGTTGTGGGCACACAAGAAGGACTACTGGAGTTCGAAGTAGACTACATAGTCAACTCACGCCTCAAAGGACATTCTCTGGAGTTCTTAGTACACTGGAAGGGCTATGATGAGGAAGACCGCATGTGGGAACTTCAGAGCCACCTCTCAAATGCCAAAGAGGCAATTACCAACTTCTACCTTTCAAACCTGGCGGCACCTTGGAAGCTCAGAATGGTCCAAACAGACTTCGATTCCCTCTTTTCTTCTTATGTCAATGTGACAGAACCCTCCCAGGTTCCCTTCAATCGCCTGGAATGCAATTCATAGGAGGGGGGTAATGTTACAATTTCTTATCTTATCTAATCTTATCAAGTCACATGATCACTTGCACGTGACTGTGGGAACTATCACATGATCAAGTCTAGATCATTCCCTTTCACTTTCATCACATTCGCTTTATTAATCTCCACTCATTCTAGACTCTTATCATACACGCTTCCTTAATTACCGATGGTCTAGGTCTATGACATCATACATGACGTAGTAGATTAGTAAGTAGTCACACGCTTGCCCTAAACCATGTAGGTAGTATAAGAACCTAATGTCATCAACAACCAGACTTCAGTCAAGTCCTGGTTGATTCCCCTTCCTCTTGACCCTAGCAAGCCTATAGTGTGTGACTGAAGCCTTAATTGGATAGGTTGCCAACAACAATCTAGCAGACAGCATGACTGTCCAAGAACTCTGTTCTCAGATCCTCTAGGAGGAACAGTGCTGCAAGCAGCATGAGAATGATGGTGACATAGCCTACAATACACACAATCACTCTAACCATAAGGAGCAGCATAGCTGTCACACATGTGGCCATGATAATCATACCATTCGAAACTGCCACTTTAAGGGGAAACCCAAATGCAGTATATGTGACAAATTTGGTCACATAGATGATGAGTGTTGGAAGAATCCTGCCAATCATGGCAAGGGAAAGGTTAGCAAAGGGAAACAGAAAGAGAAACCTGATGATAAAGACAAAGGGAAAAAAAAAGAGCATACTGCTGTTGTGGAAAGCTCATCAGACAATGATGCTGATATAGATAAAGCACTTGTCAGTGAACTTACAGAGATCAAAGAGAATGACAAGGCCGATTTTTCTGCTTATACATGGATTGTGGACTCAGGTGTGACATCACACATATGTGCCCAAAGAGATGCATTCTCAGAAATAACCAAACTGCACAGAACAGTTTGAAGCATAGACGACCAGCCAGTAGAAGCCTTAGGTCGCAGCTTGGTTACCATAATTGGCTGAATCAGTGATTGAGATTACCACATCCAATTAGCTGACACATGATATATTCCCACAGCACACAACAATATTATGTCATTGGATCACATAGATGCTGCAGAAGGAAAAGTCATTTGCAAACAAGAATTGCTAGACATCTATGATGATAAAAATAATAAAATCATGCATTGCTTGCACAAATCAAACCTCTATTGTATCAATGCATGGATGGCTGAATCTATGGATGCAGCTGATATTGCCATCAAAATTAAATAATCTTATACATGGGCAGAATAGCATCGCCACTTGGAACACATATGTATGTAGGTATCACTGGGCTGAAACAGCTACATGGTAAGAACCTAGTAGACAGTTTCTCCATTGCTGATAGTTCCCAAGACTTTAATTGCCCTGCATGCATCCAGGCAAAACAAACTTGGCAGCTATTACCTAAATTGGCTAAGTACTGACAAACTGTGCCTGGGGAACTCACACACTCTGATCTCTGGAGACCTGCTCCAGTATCATCCATAATGGGTGTCAAGTCTGGGTCCTCCAGGTCAAGTCTGACCAGAGGTCTGAAGGGGCTAGGGGGAGAAGTGGAGGTAAGAGGCAGAGGTGGACTAGAGTCCAAGTGGAGTAATGGAGATGGAGGGGACTTATGAGGACTTGGCACAGGGCTTATATGTTGTGCCCTTGTCTAAGTCCAGTCCTTGGATTTTGGAGGACATATGGGGCAGAGGTTCTAAAGAAGAAAAAAGACAGAGGGAGATGGGTGAGGGAGATCAGACAAGATTAGGAGGGGAGATTTATGTGATATTTGTACTAAGGAGGTACAGAGCAGAGTACAGACAACTTATATACTTGAGAAGATGACTAATTCTAGGATCAGAATGAAGTATGTAAAATGGAGGAGTTCAGGGATAGAAGTAATGGAATACAACCCTGGCATTAAAATTGCAATCAAGGGAAGAATGAGGCATAGGGATGAGTACAGGGTTTAGATATACTACAGTGTCATAGAGGATTAGTTATGAAGTAGTCCAAATAAGGAAATTATGAAGAAGGATGAGAACCAACTGGAGTTGTAACAGAGTTGTGACTGGAGACACCAGAGTTGAGTACTAGAATAGGACTTCTGAGGGATAGATGACTAGGGATGGTGGACAGAGGGGCCAGAGTAGGCTGGAGTAGGCACCATAGGGGGGTGAGTGGATGGATGTAACAACAGGACACAAATATTATATTTTATTCATCGATGATTCTACATGACAAACAAAGCTTATATTTCTCAAAAGTAAAAACAAAGCACCAGAAAAAGTAAAATATTATCTACAATGGGTCGAGCAACAGGGAGAGAAACTACTTAAAATGATTTGGGTAGATAATGGATGTGAATACATGAATCACAATCTGATTACATGGTGTCTAAACAAAGGTATTGAGATACAAACTACAGCTTCATACACCCCTGAGCAAAATGGTGTCACTGAGTGATACAATCGCACCATTATTAAATTAAGTAGGGCAATGATGCTCGCTCACAATGTATCTAAGAAATTGTGGCCTGAGGCTATGACACATGCCACATATGTCAGAAACTGTGCCTACATACACAAGATCAAAAATTCCACATCTTATCAAAAATGGATGGGTAATAAACCTGATATCTCAAATGCCCAAGAATTTGGTGCACCAGTATGGATTCTACAAAAGGACAGGCCAAATAAACTTGAAGTCAAGTCCAAAGAACATATATTTGTTGGATATACTGACAGTGCAAAAGCAATAAAATACTATGACTTTAAAATGAAAGTTGTGAAAACATTGTGCAATTATTGCTTCCTGCTTACATGATCACCTGATTTGGCACCAGATAGCTGCCAGTCTAAGGGGGTTACTGGTATCAGATGCCACAAATAATCAGAACATCCCATCTACAAGCACTACTACAGACAATAGTGCTAAAAGAAAACATGACAAAGAGAGCAATAAGAATGAAAAAGATCCAAAGAGATCTAGATGAGATGATCAAAGCAATGACAACATGGACCCATTATCTAATCTAGACAACAATCCTGAATTAGACGATGAGGTTCTGAATGCAAAGCAAATATATACCACATTTTCAGACACAAACCTCAGTGGACATGATCTATTATCACTTGAGGAGGCTAAGAAGTCCCCTAAATGGCCAGAATGGAAAAAGGCTGTACAAACAGAGCTACAGACTCTAAGAGATATGGGTATATGGGAATTAGCCAACACACTAGAAGGTTGGAAGCCTATTACCAACAAATGGGTATTCATGAGAAAATATGACAAAAATGGAAACCTACAGAAATACAAAGCTCATCTCATTGCCAGAGGATTCACACAAGTTCCTAGCATAGATTTCAATGAAATATTCTCTCTGGTTGTCTGATTGGAGACAATCCAGATGATACTAGCATTAGCCATTGCTGAAGACTGGGAAATCCAGCAAATGGATGTTAAAGGCGCTTACCTAAATGGTAGGCTAAAAGAGGAAATCTACAGTGACTCCCAAAACTGCTGCAATGTTTGACTATTTTGCAGTACTGGAAGTGTAGTAAGTGCAAGCATGGGAGTATCGCTTAGCTTTGGTTATGTTAAAGGTAGGAGACACCTCTGGCTATCTGCTGATCAAGAAATTACATAATTTGGTTCAGGGGTTGCTGAGATATGGACATTTCAAAATAACAATACCATCACAGTGGTTTTGTCACTTTTGTCAAAAAATAGGTATTTCTGATATATGTCTTATCTGTGCCAAACCACCCATCTCCACATCCTCTGGCCCCTTCTCTGACCTACTCTGGTCACCTCTGTCTTCCTCTAGTCCACCTCTGCCTCCACCATGCACAGAGCTTCTTGGAGCTCTGCTCCTCTGATTGGACCTGCAGCTGTGCTTGCTTGGAACCGCCCAGACATTATTCCCGTTTGTTATTTCTTTTGTTCTTTTGTCCCTCCTTTGTCCCTACTTCACTTACTATCTCCTAGAATATTTTCATATGTTCGCCGTCTTAGTAAGATAGTATTTTCATTCCGTTTTATATCCCCTCTTGTCCCTCCATTCGTATTTAAGTCCTGTACCTCCTGTATGTACTCCTCAGTACGAATATCGACTAAATTACTCTCCCCTCATTTCGTGACCACTCCATCCCCTTCCTGTCGGACCTCTGTGCCTCTGAAATATGAGGACATGGACCTGCTTAGAGGCACAACACATAAGTCCTGCGCTGATGTTCTCCTGAGTATCTCCACTCCAACTCCTCTGCTTGGACCTCTGGTCCAACTCCTATACTAACTCCTCCATCAACCTCTAGAACTCCGCAACTCTGGTCAGACTTGAGTCAGGAGTAGATATACATTTAACAATATATCAGTACTTGGTATAGCCTTCTTATGCCTTAAGCACTACCTAAATCCTCTTAGGCATGCTTTCAATCAATCCCTGACACTCTGCAGCTGATATCTTCTCTCATTCCACTTGAACTCTTTCCCAAAACTCCTTTATTCCCTTAGGGGGATGTTCATACTCTGCAAGCTTCCTTTTGAGAGAAACCTGGGTATATTCTATAGGGCTCAAGTCAGGAGACTGTGCAGGCCATACCATGGTCCTAAATTCCTGCTCCTCTAGCCACTCCTTCACCTTTCTACAGGTATGCTTGGGGTTATTGTCCTGCTGAAAGATGATGCTGGGAGGATCAAGACCATAGTACTCCAAGGAATTCTGGAGTTCATTCTTCAAAATTTGAAGGTATAGGTCCCCATCCATTCTGCCATCAATCTTGGCAGCAAATCCAACTCCATACCAGGTTATACAGCCCTACATCATTACAGATCCTCCTCCAAACTTGACAGTTCCTTGGACTAGCCTGTCACTAAGCTCTTCTCCTGACTTTTTTCAAGTCCATTTGTGCCCATCTGACCCTAGACAATTAATTTTGGTCTTATCTGACCATACCACCTTCTTCCAGTCCTCCATAGTCCAATCTCTATGAGCATAGGCAAAGTCCAAATGTGCCTTGCAATGTTTGGCAGAAAGAAGAGGGTGTTTGGACTTGACTACAGCTTTCATACCAGCCTGCTTCAGCTGGCAATGAACCATATTTGGATGCAGAGGCTTGTTGATGATATTGGACAAGGTTTTGGTGACTTGAACAGCATTTTCAGCTTTGCCAGTGGTGATAAGATGAATAGTATGGCAGGTATTGGTTGGAGAAAGCTTGCTTGGACAACCTCCAGTAGACTTTTGGAGCTCAGAATGCTCCTTGGAATGAAGTCTAGCAATGGTAGAGTTATGAATACCAGTAGCAGATTCAATGGCATGAATGAAGTGGCCAGAATTGAGCATAGTAAGAATGGTGTTCTTCTGAGTGGTAGAGAGGGATCACATGATGATAGTTGATGAAAATAAAGAGGCATGTGAACTTTTTCAAACTCAGATGAAACACTTATATGTGTACCTTTGTTTGTATTGCTAAATATTGACAAATATCTCTTGATTGACAACAATCACATATTTCATATCAAAAGTGACAAAACCACTGCAATGGTATTGTCATTTTGGAATATACATATCTCGGCAACCCCTCAACCAAATTATGTAATTATTTGATCAGCAGATAGCCAGGAGTGTTTTCCATCTTCGGTCCAACCAAAGCTAAGCGATACTCCCATGCCTGCACTTACTACACTTCCACTACCACAAAATAGTCAAACATTGCAGCAGTTTTAGAAGTCACTGTAACTCCATTTCATGTCCACTGACTCCAGCTTATTTGGTCAGTGTGGACATCTGGGTAAAGAATCTCCTTTAATTCTTTCCTTTTCCTTTCTCTGTTTTCAGCTTCTTCTTCTTTGTTTCCCATTCCTCTGTTCTTCTATGCTTTGGGACCCCAAAGTCAACTAGCAACTCTGTTTTTCTTGGCTGCTAACTCCAGACATGTCCAGTTAGTCTGGACATTAGGGTAAAGGTTCCCCTTTGGTCCTTTCCATTTCCCTTTCCCTTCTCCTGTTCTCTGTCCTTTGTTCTGACACTGGGTCATGATGGTAGACTCCTCTTCAAGGAGCACCACTACCAGTTGATAAATACCATCTGTTTCCTCATTACCTGATCACCATAAATCTGAAGGTAACTCTGCCATAACTCTGGTTTGCTCCAGCAACTCTGGTGTCTTTTCTTCTTCTTCCTCCTTGTTTTGTTTTCTTCTGCTCTACTTCTGTCTCTTTATTTTTCTTCTTGTTTTTCCTCTGACCTCAGTATCTGAGGACTACAACTCCAATGGTCATTTTATTCCTCACCACCAGCACTGTGATGCTTAACAGCCACCACTCTGGTTGCATTGGCTTTGCACTCTGCTGCCTCTAAACCTGAAGATGTCAAGTTGAAAGGTAACTCCACTCCAACTCTGGTTTGCTCTAGCAACTCTGGAGTCTCCATTTCCTTCTGTTTCTTCTGTTCCATTCTCCAGACCTGGGACTGCATAACCCTTGTCTATGCTCTCTTCTAGAGCACTTCATGATGCAACCCTTATCTTCCTCTCATATTCCTCCATACCTCAAGACATCAGGTTTAAAGAAAACTCTGCTCTAAGTCTGGTTTGCTCTGGCAACTCCAGACCCTTTTCTTCATTGTCTCTTTGTTTCTTTTCTGTTCTGTTCTCTGGACCTGTGTTAAACACTGGGGACAAACTCTGGACTAACTCCAGACTTCAGAGTTAGATTAGTCAAACAAGACTTGGCTTCACCTTATGTGGTGTGCCTTTGCAGAAAGTCCAGTGTCCCAAATTTGCGGAGGGTCAGAGTTCAGAGGAGAATCTTGGACTCAAGACGAGAGGAGATCATCAGATCAAGATGAGGATAGGACAAGGTTAAGTTGAGATTCAAACTGAGGTATCTATGGACAGAAGTAGAGACTTTATATACTAAGAGAGATGAGATTGGGTAAGTCTTCAATGTGCACAGGCACAGAGGTAACTACTGTATGTAAGTGAAACAGAAGTCAAGATAAGACATTGAGATGGAATGGGAAAAGAGATGTCAAGATGAAACAGAAATGGAGATGTCATAGTGGAATATACAGAGAGATGTCAAGGTAGAACATAATAGAAAAGGTCCAAATTCAAAGTCTATGATATTGAGTGAGAACAAACCAGAGGATCAATGGAGTTGATCTGGAGTTGAGTATGTGTGCACTATAAAGAACAAAGTGTGCCTGGGTGTGAGGCAAAAGAAAGAAATGGGGCGATGTGTTCGCCCCAGGGAGTCGCAAGGCAATGCCAAATGGCTGGAAATGGAATAAGAAATGGACAATAAAGAGTGTACCACCAGTGTAGACAACTCCTATGGGGGCCTTCTCCAAAAGGAACCAGGTTCCGGACTTCCAATGCATTCCCAGACTTCTATGTGCAATGCAGACAGCAAGGGAGGACTAGGACCAGGTGTTCAGGCTTATACTGGGTGTTCAAACATGAAGGAGGAGGGAAAACTGTATTAGGTAAGTAGTGACATGCCTATGTAGTGCTCAACTAACATAAAACAATGTCAAATATGTAAAAATAGCTAAACCAACCCAAAACAATGTAAACTGGTCACAAACAAACATACCCGGACACCAGAGTACTGATAAATAACACTGGGAAGTGATCCCGGCTGGTATAAACCAACTCCGGCTGGTTTCTGCACAACCCAGTCATGTAGAGGATTGATCCCAGCTGGAAACATACCAGGAAGTCGTCTGGTCTACTGGGATAGTGTCAGGATGACCAGGATAACATTGGATGAGTTGCAATGTTGTCAGATGCCCTATAAAACTGGAATACAAACATAGGGAACTAAGGTTCTCTACAGCACAACCAGGGGAACTGGTCTGGAGTTGGTCTGGAGTGACTGGAGTTGGATAGGATATGACAACCTGGAACTTATGTTGTCCTTGTCTACACTCCATTCTGGAGCACCCTTTGACACATCCTCTCCTTATCTCTGTTCACTTATGACCTCACACTTTCCCCTCTGGGTCCACTCCAGACTACTCCACTTTCACTCTGCTCTGTATTCTTTTGTCTATTCTCCTCTTCATTATTTTCTATTTTTGACACTTCTAGTGCTGTCCACTCTGGTGGCATCTGGTCCATTCCAGACCACTCTGTTTCCCTTTCTGTTTACTCTTCATTCTCTGTCAGTGACAACTCCTGACAACTCCAACAAACTCTGGTCCACTCCAGACTATCTGTTTCCTTTTCTCCTTCTTTGGGCAATCCACCACTATGGCCTTTGTGCCAAACCTCTTTGGGTTCTTTGACATTTGTTTAGTATAGGACATTGTGTGCTCACCCAGTAAACAATCCATTGATTGTTGGATTTAAGAAGCTGCAACTTCATCTAATGTACTCCTACAGATAGAATGCTAAACCTCCACACTGTGGGACTCTGTCTGGAAACTTAATCCTAGGAGTTGCACCTCTGGGATTCACCCAAGGCCTTGGGCCTTCTGTGGTTATTGTCTGCAGACCTCCAACAAGCTTTGTCTGGATTTCATCCTGCATTAAGGACTCACCAAAGATTGTCCCATTTAGCTCTCTGCTATCCCTGGCATTTTATAGTTCATTGTTGTTGTCTTCCTCATTTTCACTTTTAGATCTTCAATCTTTGTGGTCTTGTCCTGCAGACCTCTGACTGGCTTTGTTCTGGACATCTCTTCCCACACATAGGACCAACCAAGATCATCCTTTGGCCTCCTGCCAACTCTGGCATTAATTTTTTTTGCTTAGAATCTCTCTGTTTCCTGTTCTTCTGCTCTTCCTTCTACTCCAATTGTGCATCTCTGCTTTTTGTTCTCCTTGTATTCCTTCCATTGTGCTGTTCCTTGCACTCCACCTTACTCTGATTTACTCCAATAATCTCCACATTTGGCATCTCCTTTTCTCTTCATCCTTCTGATATTTCTCCTTTGTTTTTACTCTTTTTTTTGCCTATGTACTCTGTGATCAGCATTCTTGGGCTTCTCTTGGGCCTTGAGGGCTCAGCCTTAAAGAGGAGGCACCACACACCACTGCCTCACCCTATCGCCTCCATCAAAATCCTCTGAAATCTCTGCCACTCTGGACCCCCTTGCATCAACTCCATCTTCACCTCTGGTACCCTCAAAGTACACCTCCAACCAACCCTACTTTATTATCTCTTCTCTAGCTCCTTGGATGGGATACTCTGTCCTCTCATCAGGCCCCATCTAGACCTCCTTTTAGCTTCTCCTCCAGCCCATCTTCTAGGGCCTACAAATTTCCTCCTTTGTCTTTGTCATATCCCACCCAACTCTGGTCACTCCAGACCCACTCCAGCCTAGTTACTCTGGTTGCACACACATACTCAACTCTGGACCAACTCTGTTGATCCTGTGGTTTGTTCTTGCTCAATATCATAGATCTTGACTTTGGACCTTTTCCATTATGTTCTACCTTAACATCTCTCAGTATGTTCTCCTATGACATCTCTGTTTCCATTTCATCTTGACATCTCTATTCCCATTCCATCTCAATGTCTCTACCTATGTTTTATCTTGACATCTTGCCTCCTGTTTCACTTACATAGTTACCTCCATGCCTGCACACACTGTAGACTTACCCAATCTCATCTCTTTTAGTATATAAAGTCTCTACTTCTGTTCATAGATACCTCAATTCAAATCTCAACTTAACCTTGTCTTAATCAGACATTCTTGTCTTGTCCTGAGTCCTAGACTCTCCTCTGATCTCTAACCCTCTGCAAATTTGGGACACCAGACTTCTGCAAGGGCACCCCACATAAGGTAAAGCCAAGTCCTGTTCAACTAACTTAACTCCAGAAGTCCAGAGTTAGTCCAGAGTTCATCTGCCCTAGTGTTTAACAGTCTTCTAGACTATCCAGTACCCTCTTGGTACACCTCCATTTTCCCTCCAGAATCCTCTGGAGTAATATTTGTTCAATTTCTCTGATGCTGCATTTCCACTTGCTCCATTGCTTTTCCTTCAGTTTGCTTTATTCAGTATTGGACTAATTGCTTCATTGTTTTTTAGTCCTTCTTAGTTCTGCTTTCAAATGCTCCAGTACCTAGTGTATCCATCAGCATTCACCTCTGATATCTCTGGTCTAACTCCAGAGTCCTCCATTCTACATTATGATTCTGATACTTGACCTCTTTGGGGCTCTCCATTCTTCTTCTGTTTTCCCTTCCTATCCTTTGCCAACTAGGCATTCTCTTTCATCCTCTATGTAGTCCAGTCTTATTCTCTTATGGTGCCCCTTGGTACAACTCCAGTTTAACTCCAGTCAACTCCACTTTTTCTTTGTTTCATCTTCACCTCTATATTTGTTCCAGTCTCCCTCTGTTTGCTTTTTATCCTTCCTTTCCTCTGTTTATTCTGTTCACTTCCTCTGCCTTCTATTTCCTTGGGCACATTCCTGTGCCACTTCATTTCTCTCTAGCATATTCATATGCCCCTCTATTTTCCTCTATTTTCCTTCATTTACTCCAGCTTACTTTATTTCTATTTCTACACTCTGTCTTCTGCTCTTCTATTTTGAACTTGTTCCATTTCCCTCCATTAGCTTCAGCTTTACTCTGGTCTTACAACCTTTTGGGTACATGTCATATCCCATGCTGTTCCATCCATCTCCAACCCCTTTGGCCCCAACTCTGATCATCTTTTGCCAACTCCAGCAAACTCTGGGCATCTCTGCCTCCCTCAGTCCACCTCCATTCCCCCATGCTCAGAGCTCCACTCCTCTGACCAGACCAATGCTATACTTGGACTGACATTCGGTTATACCCAGACCTGGAACTCTTTTATAGTATTACTCATCATTATTGTACATTTGTAATGCTTGCCTTAGAACACAGCTCCTATGCTGTGCTCTGGCATACTTCACTTCTGGACCCTTAGTATATAATCCTTGTACACTCTGTTGTGTAGCTTTAGCATGAATATTGAACTAGTCCTGCTCTCTTGACTTCTGTTGCAATCCCCATCTCCTTCTCCTATTGGAACTCCACTCCTCTGAAATATGAGGACACAGACCTGTTCAAGGGTGTGACACATAAGTCATGCACCAACATTCTCCTGAGTAACTCTGCTCCAACTCCTCCACTCTGGAATCTGCTTCAACTCCAAGACTAACCAGTCTACTACCATCTCAGTACCTCCAGACCTCCGATCAGATTGAGTCCAGAGAGTCCAGACTTAATAGTACATTTATGTACCTTTATCTTTTCTGTTTCCAGGACCATTTGATACCTGGCATACACCTCTGTTCCTCCAGCCTATTTTGGGCATCTTTGAGCCCTTCCAGGGCTCTCAGACTTCTTTAGTTCCCCTTCATCTCTATTTCTGTCTCTGTCTCTGTATCTATGTTTCTGTTTATCTGTTCTATTTTACTCACCTCTGAACTCTGGTGCACTCCACAAACAACTCTGGTCCTTTTTCAGGGACCTCCATCTTTCATCCTTCCTGGCACTATCCAGTACTCTCTGCTCTCTGGCCCTCTCCAGGCACCTCTGACCCCCTTCCAGGGCTCTTTGTCTTCTCTTTTCTCTGTATCCATTTCCCATTCATTTGTCATTTTCTCTGGTACTTCCTATTCCTTTCTCTGTCTCTGTTTCCATTCAGTTTTCAGTCTCTGTTAAGTCTGGAGGTACAGAGGGGATAGTAGACTGGTTAGTCTCAGACTTGGACCCAAGTTTGGAGTGAAGGAGTTGGAGCAGGAGTTACTCAGGAGGATGTTGGCACAGGACTTATGTGTTGTGCCCTTGAATAGGTCTGTGTCCTCATATTTCAGAGGAGTGGAGGTCCAATAGGAGGGGGAGAATGGAATCATGACAGGAGTCAGGAGAGCAGGACTAATTCAATATTCATGCTAAAGTTACACAATGGAATGTACAGAGATTATATACAAAGAGTTCAGAAGTGAAGTATACTAGAGCACAGCATAGGAGCTGTGCTCTGAGATGAATATTACAAAGATATAACAAATGGATGAATAACATATGAAAGAGTTCTGGGCCTGGATATAACCAAGTACCAGTCTGAGCACAGCATTGGTCTGAGCAGAGGAACAGAGATGGACTAAGGGAGACAGAGACAGCCAGAGTTGGCCAGAGTTGGCAGGAGATGACCAGAGTTGGGGCCAAAGGGGTCAGAGATGGATGGAATGGCATAGGATATGTCAGTCTCCCTGTCTCTGTTTCCATTTTGGTTGCTCTCTCTCTGCTTTCATCCTCCAGTGTCCAGTCACCTCTGCATGTCCTCTGCTGCCACTCTGCACACTCTGCCATCTCCAGCATCCATTTCCCTCTGCTTGCTCACCTCTGTGCTCTCCAAATACATCTCATGCACCATCCACATTCATCCTCCATCAGGAGTTGTGCTTTGGCACACCTTGACCTCTTTTGTGCTGAGGCTTGGAGCCTCTTTTTGAAGGTAGCATATTATCAGTGGCAGGACTCTGAGTTATCCAGTTGATCCAGAAACCTCCATCATACTTGGCATGGCATCATTCTTGGACTTGGCACAGTAAGCCCCTCCATCATCCTCTCCATCAGTGCATCCTCTCCAAAGAAGCTTGACTGCTTCCCTGGATTGGCTCTACAGTGAACCCCTGCTTACTGTAGGCCTTGAGGGCTCAGCCTTAAAGGGGAGGCACTATTATATCTGTGACATTCCATCCATCTCTGCTCCCTCTGGCCTATCTCTGACCATCTTTGGTCACCTCTGTCTCCCTCAGTCCAACTCTACCCCCTCCATGCTTGGAGCTCCACTCCTCCACTTGGACCAAGGCTGTGCTTGCACAGGTACTCAGCTATACTCAAACCTGGATACCTTTCATATATTCTCATTTGTACTTCCCTTCATCTCCTTTGTCCCTTCTCTGCCCCTTATTGGACCCTTGATTCTGTTTCACTTGTTCCCTGACTTTGATGTCCCTGTTGATCTCTTAGTATATAATCTCTGTACCCTCCATCATGTATCCCTTAGCACAAATATTGACTAAGTCACCTCACCTCATTCTTGTTCTAATCTCCTCCTCCTCCTGTCTGACCTATGCTCCTCCAAAATCTGAGGCCATGGAC
>JBBPKI010000893.1:0-16704 GCA_038089155.1 Nevesoporus exiguus
GGAACACCGTACACCGCGGGTACGGTGCGCGGTGTTGCCACGGGTGCCAACTTCCTACACCGTACCCGTACCCGCCAAACCCGTGAACCAAACACCGCGGTGTGACCCGTACCCGTGGTGAACCCTATTGATCGTGTTTCCTCTTTCTTTTAGCACCCGACATATGTAGTATACTGTATGTTCATCAGACCGCTTACGCAAGCCGAATGGGACATCCTCAAAAGTTACACGGGCCGCATCCGGTGTATCATGAACTTCGAGGTCGGACTCGGCTGGAAAACTGTCGGATGTTCTCATACCCCCCTACGACCGAACCACTCTTCCCGAACCTCTGTAATCTACGTTGTGGATATACGGAGGAAGGCATGCCTTCGTTGCGTCTGCGTCTACCATCTCTGGTCAATCTTGATGTCTGGTTCGAGGATCCACGTTGGTTCCTCGACTCATTTCCCAACTCCCCCAAATATAACGACACTGGCCGTCCGTCAGGCTCGCCTCGACTATGCGTTCAGCAAGATTGAACACAGTTATATATCCCGATGGCAGAAGCTGACTTCCGTGAGGTGTTCTCAAATTGCTTTGGATATGAACGATTTTATGCATCTATCCCGTATGCCTGCGTTGGCCCAGCTAGACTTTGCGTTCGACACCAGGCTGCTAGTTTCAAATCCACCTCTTGTATTCTCGAACCCTCGCAAGTTAATGCTACGTTCTGAATTATGGAAATCAATTTCGCGGTTACTCACTCAAACTCTACTGCCTGCTGTTGCAGAATTTACTGTCCACGTTAGTATCCGTCCTTCCAGTGCAGAGGTCACCTCCTTTGTCTGTGTAGATGCATCTCAAGGCAATCGCACCAGCGAGAGGCTGCAGTTGGATTTCGGTGATGTTTTTAGCTCGGAGTGTACTCTATTTGGGTTTGGAGACTCGCGACCATGGATGGCATTCAATGATCTTCGTTATGTGGAGCTTAATATCGCGTGCAAGCTCGACCTGACAGACCACGAACTACTTTCAACAACAACCGCATGGCCCAAACTGGAGTGTCTCTTCATGAATCCAAGTCAAGGTTGGAACTTGCGGGGTGGAATTACTCCCAGTGGTGGCAGCTGTCATCTGTGGCATCGCATCTTGCTTCGGGGAATACTTTTACTTCTCTTTGGATAGTTAGTCGGTGATAGAGCTTCATAGGGGTGATGGACATGTGGATTGTTGGGATGATGTCAGTCGTCGAGTCCACCGCACTCTCGTTCAGCGTTTCGGCTTTGATTATTGAGATGTCCAAGTCGTACCTCAAGCCGTACCGCCTGGTCAACAGGTACGTGCACATGTTTTGTTTAGGCACTCCTTCAGATCCAGTATTCAACAAGAAAACTCGTAGCATCTTTATCTCGCCCCCTTGAAGACACCGGATCTTGGTGGTTGTCGACATGAAGTATTGAAAGTGGACAATTATCGCACAACGTGGATGCCGATAGTATCTCACACTGAGAAGGATTATTATCGAATCATCATGTATGATATAAACACGATTACAGCTCATCAAAACACTCGAAGGACTCGGCAGTAGTACTGTATACTGTTGGGATCCATGATGGGGACTGAATGCGGGAGGAAAGTTTCTGGTCTTGAGGCATAAGGCAGTGTTTTGGAGACTAAGAGAGTGTTTCCAGGTCTTGATGAATAGTGATGATATTCCACCAGGTCAATCACCTGGGCCAGGTCTGCCGTCCTGCGAGCCTCGGTCGTTCTGGATGATCGCGATTCCGGAAATTAATTAGCAGTTAACCGCATTCGGAGTGTGGGGGAAGTGGCTTCCGGTGCAATTGGTCTGGTGAACCAATTTGAAAATAACATTCAGTCTGAGTGTCCGCTCGCTCTTAGGGCGCGCGTACCTCTCGTTTTATTCAAGACCACCAAAAGATGCTCTGATCAAAACTGCTATACACGCACTCACACTGACCACGGCCTACTGTTCCTGGGAGGAATAAATGTACACAGGCAAAACGGGCAAGCGGGATTCTTTCGGAATTCACCTGCGCTTCTATGTTCCGTGCAAGGCCATAGCGGAACGAACCGGCCATGGTGAATTCCGCTTCCTCACCATCTGTCGAAGAATTTGATAAGATGGTTACCAGGCGCCGATTTCCAGATTCTACGAGAGCCTCTACACCTATGCACCACGCACTTGATCTCCCAGAGATCCTCTACAATATCTTTGGTCACATTGTTCCTGAAGGAGATCGTGCCTGGACGTACGAGGAGTTTCCGGGGATCCGTACTCTAGCCGGGCTAGCCAGGACATGTCAAACTTTCAAGGAACCGGCACTGGACGTGCTTTGGTCAGAGTTGCCTGACCTATCTGCTTTGGCACGCTGCGTTCCAAATGCTGTCTACTCAAAGAAACAGTGTGTAAGGCACTTATCATCCCACATCACCATTCACATACATTTCCGTAGCGTTATGCATTCAAGAGGCCACTCGCCGATGCTGAGTGGGACACCATCAAAAGTTACACTCGTCGCGTCTGGATCTTTCGCAACTGCGCACTCATGGACGAGTGTCTCGAGGAGAATTCCATTGCTATGCTCTTTAGTTATACCCGCGGTACACTTTTCCCAAGCCTCCGCTCCCTTTCCTGGAGCTATGGAAGACCATTTCCTCCTCTGCGTACTGCTTCACAGCCGTTGAGAATACTCTACCTCGATTGCCGATGCGGAGAAATCCATGAATGCCAGGGTATCCTCGAGTCCGCTGGCAACCTCTGCCCGCTCGTAATGAAATTTCAGCTCCGCCTGTCTCACCAAGAGGTGGAGTTTGACAGCATCGTGTCAAATGTCGTTCTTCGTTGGCCAAATCTTCGGATCCTGGAATGTAGCGAGGTCGCTTTGAACGCGGATGCCATCTTACATATCTCCCGCATATCTACGTTGACACATCTGTCGTTCGTACTGAGCGAGGAAGCAGCGGACCACATTCTCCATTCCGACTTTCTCCTCGTCTTCTCGTACCTGGCATGGTGCGAGATCACATCCAAGCGATTATCAGCTGTTGCAAACTTGCTCACTTGTGCACGACTCCCAGCAGTCCAGGAACTTGCTGTCAAATTTTCCGGACCACTTTCGAAACAGACTCTCCGGTCGTTTATGATCGGACTCAGGAACTCGCGTTTGTCTGGCACTCTTACTCACCTCAGTATACTAAGCCAACGCTGCATCTCCCGCCCGCTCTCGCCTTGTGGCGGCGTCGGATTGAACGGCGACTATGCAATCACCTACGATGACTTGTGTCCTTGCGCGGCCCTTGGCAATCTCCGCTCCTTGAAGGTCAATTTTGAGCAACCTGTCCATCTTACAGACAACAATCTTGTAGATCTTGGATCTGCATGGCCAAATCTCGAAGATTTCATCATCAACAAAGATGCAGGCTGGCGTTCCGCCAGCGGGCTTACCCTCCACGGCCTCATACGACTCCTCCGGGCGTGCCCCGCACTGCGCAATTTTTGCATCCTCTTGGATACGTCGACATTTACGGGCATTCCAGAGGGCATGGATGTGACATATCCAAAGAGACAGTTGGGGCATGTCAATCTCGTCGAATCACCGTTGAATGTGGACATGTTTACAGGGGTTGTGAACGTCTTCGTTGCGATCGGGTTTTCACCATGTTTTCTGATGGCTTGGCAGCGTATGGAAGCCGGTCCGCGGAGGCCAATGAGCATGACGAGGACCATGTCTCGGTCGTGGCGGGATGTGGCCGAAGAGGTCAGGGCGAGGATTGCCAGAGGTACTGACGATTGCAAGGACTAGCTCAGGGGTTCCTGAGGGTGCTTGTACGGGTAGTGTTTGCCGAACGGAACGTTGGCAGGACTTTTGATAGCGTCTCTAGTACTATGGCTACTAGACAAGTCTTGTCAGCTCTGTGGTTTCCAGTTTTCTATTCCACCCAGTTTGTTACCCCATATTTCGATTCGTCACTGGCCGGGCTTTATGATATGCTTAGTTGAATTGCGGCGATTTAAATACACTATGGCTCAAGGTCGCCGAGGGTGAGACCACGAGTCCGATTAGCGTGGCCCATCTGCATCAAGCTTTGTTGCGCTCGCTGCCGCTTGATGCTAGCAGGCCTCACTACTTTCACACACTTTGCTCGTAAAACAAATGGACAGAGGAGGAAGGGAGCACGACAGCTATCGAGAGAGAGAGACTCAGTCGTCGTGCAGTGCAGCGGACTAAATATATTACCTATCGAGAGAGAGAGACTACATAGGGGTAAGCTCGAGTAGGTATATGTAAACAACTATTAGCTCACCTCAGTCGTCGTGCGGTGCAACGGACTGAGGTGTCTATGTACGAGAGACTAAGCTTTATATACGGAACGTACTGAGCTTGGAAGAATGGAGCACAAGGCTATTAAATGAAGTAATCTGACAGGTGCAAAGATAACAAAGATATCATGTACGTCCGGCACTTATCTTACATTCGTCCCGCGTGGGAACAATGATACGTGCGCAGTTCGCTCGCGCTCAGTGCTTGTCAGGTGTCCATTTCCAACAGCTCGGTCATTACCTCGTTCGACTGGAACGCACCAGAGGATGTATCACGCCCTACAGATACAAGAGATACTCTCCAAAGTCTTCCAGCACTTTGCTAGGCTAGTTTGGCCAGGAGCGTATCAATTGGACCCCACAGCAGCCATTTCCAATCTGGCCGCCCTAGCCAGAACATGCCGTACATTCCAAGAACCAGCATTGGACCTTCTCTGGAGAAGCTTGAACGACTTGTCCCCACTGGTGCGATGTATTCCGGAAGTGGCTCATCGATTGCCGGGAGACACGGTGAGACCATTCCAATTAATCCGTCATACTTTAAGTGAACATCTTTCACGGTGTACTAGTACTCGTTTAAGAGACCACTTACGCGAACCGAATGGTGCATCCTTCGAAGTTACGCGTGCCGCATCAGAACCATAATGAACTTTGATCGTGGACTGGACTGGGAATCTGTCGCGACGTTCTTGAACCCTCCCAGGACTGAGGCATTCTTCCCAACCCTCTGCACTCTTCGTTGTAGATATGGAAGGGAAACTGTGCCATTGTTGCAGTTGCCCCTCCCGTCACTGCATAACCTCTCTATTGAGTTCGAGAATTCACATTGGGTTCAGAGTTTCCTTGAATCATTTCCCAAGTTATCTCCGAATATCAGGATGCTTGACTTCAGTGTACTTCACCCTGAGGACCTATTACTCAAAATCGAATCATTTTGCAGTTGGATACACCTCTCCCACTTGGACTGCTCTCAGATCCATTTGGACATGGACGATCTTGTGCTCCTATCCCGCATGCCTGCACTGGTATTGCTCAAATTCACATTAGACGCTACATTGCCACTCCCCGACTCATTCCTTGTCTTCTCCAAACTGCACAGCTTGAGATTGCATTCTGAATCATTGGAATCAATTTCACATCTGCTCTTTCAGGCTCAATTCCCTGCTATCAAGCATCATGTTGCATTCATCGACGACCCTCCTTCTAGGCAGGATCTTACCTCTTTCTTTACTGGTATTTCAACATCAAATTCTGGTTACACGATCGAGAGCCTGGGGTTGGTCCAGTCGCACGATAATGGTAGTTATGACAATCTTCGCCCAGGGGATGCCATATTCGGCTTTGAAGATTTTCGGGCATGCATGGCATTCAACAACATTCGCAGGATTGACATCAATGTCCAGTGGAGCGTGGAACTGACGGACAACCAACTGCTAGAATTGGCCTCGGCATGGCCTCAGCTGGAATGTCTCCTAATTAATCCCCATTGGGGCTGGGGCTCGCAAGGTGGAATTACCCCAGGTGGACTCATACGGCTTCTTCAAACCTGTCCGTTACTCAGTCAGGCCGCCCTCACTATGGACACACGTGGTTACATGGAAGTGCCCCCGAGTCATGTGCCGACGACCCTTGGGTTGACATTGCCGCCAGAGTTCACGCTCAGTGTCAATGACTCTGCTCTCGAGGAGGAGTCTGTGGCAGCCATAGCCACTTTCCTAATAGGTCTTGCAAGTTGCTGCGATTCGTATTTTCACCTCCTTGCTTGGAGAGGCGAGCCAATGGTGTGGTTTCCAAACATGCTAATATACCTGTTACGTTGGGAACATATACGCCATCTGGTCAAGGACGCTCTCGAACGGCATTCCGAGTTTGAGGATTATGACATTGAAGTCAGCTCACGGGAATCGGAGGGTGACTAAAGGTAGTCTATCCCATCATTCGTAGGTAAACCCTGGTTACCTGGGCATGTTGACATGGATGGGCGCGCTGTGTATGTTCTGGATTTTGTACTCGACTCTTGCTACTTCCTACCGAGAAATGAATAGCTTCAAATTTATCCTATGCTTTGCTGAACCCTTTCATCGTCAGAGACAAGAATGAATAGCAGATGAGTACTAAATTACTGCAGTGATATGCTGATGTCGGTCTGAGAGCAAATGTGGTATTACTTAGTAGACCTTGGGTAGTTTCAACAGCCGCCGCGAGGACTGTGGAACGTATGCACATGCCTTGGTGCTCACCAAACCACATCGAAGTTATCGTGTACTTGTCTTCCAGCGCCACCACGCTCGCTTGCGATCCGCATTCACTCTTCGACCGTATCACTTGGTCGACTTAGACGACGATAGACTCAGGGAGTTCAAACGTGCAGGACACAAAAGCTTATTTACATCCCTCTTTACAAAGCAAAGCGAGGAGAAATAACATATATACAATTCTCATCGGCCCATGAATGCAATCAACTATAACCAAGAGTGGATTGTTCGACCCTCCCAGCCCTTGACCCAATTCATGCGACCTGTGTCAATCGCCATCGTCGTCGTTGCCACCGTCCCCGGAATCGGAACCAGAACCAGAACCACTAGGCTTGTAATGCCGACCAAGCGCATGATCGATCAAAACACATATAGTATGCCAACAATGCACGGAGCGAAGCACGCTCGGAAACGGTATCCCCGGGGAATCCATCCAAGCACCCAGAGTAAACGACGGCCCGCTGCGCCCCGCGATGATGCTCAAGAACGCGCAAATTGCCTTGACAGATTCAGGTTCGATGAGGGAGTCGATGACATTGATCGCTAGGTTGCGTCGAGGCGTCAGTTCGAGGCATGCCGAGACGTGAATCGGGGGTACGTGAATGTAGCCTTGCGTGTCGAGACGGAGCGCGATCTCATCCAGCGACGGGCATATTTGAAGAAGTCGCAAGAGTCCGCCTGGGGTCACCCCGCTCGCCGTGTACCAGCCTGACCACGGATTGATGAGGATAGCTTCCATCTTTGGCCATGCCGACGCCAGCGCGAGTACTTCACCGTCCATGAGGTATACGTTACAATCGAGATTGAGATCGATGAGACGAAAATCCCTGAACGCGGCGAGTGGTTGAAGGTCTCTGAAGCCGATCGGAAGAGCATGCAAGCGATCAGCACGTGTAATATCGTTGAGCAATTGTTTCAGTTGCAATGCTTGCATGGTGTGACCGGTATTGCACGCCCGAACGCAGGCAACGAAGCAAGCGAGCTCTTGCCTGGAAGGACTTCCGTCAACGCCACAAAAGAGGTCCGTTATAACAGGCAACCGAATCCAGAAGAGGAAGTGCGCAACCAGATGTAATGATTCAGAATATAATTCCAATTCTTGTAAGTTGGGAAAGGTAAGGGGCGGTCTCGACGCTGGCCATGCAACGTTCGCCACGAATTCGAGCCGGGTCAACACAGGCATCTGAGACAGCTGTACAAGAGTGTCGATGTCGAAGGGGACTTGAGGGCAGGACACACAACGGAGGTTTTTCCAGTACCACATATAATTCGGTTCGATCTTGCGTGGTGTGTCTTCCAGTTCGTCCACTTGAACGCACAGCGTCGTGATGTTTGGGCAAAGGTTCGGGAATGTTTGGAGGAAATCCCGGAACAAATCTTGAGTCTCAAACACGATGTCAAGGCAAACCAAGGACGGGAGAGGCAGGTATAACAAAGGTGTGAGTTCTTCTTCATAGTGGCAATGCAGAGCGCGGACATTTTGAAAGAGTGGCTCTGTGATAGAAGGGCTTAAGAAGGTCGCCACAGAGTCCCAGTCGAGCCCATCGCTAAAGTTCTTTATGGATCGGATGCGACGTGTATAATTTCGAAGGATATTCCACTCTGTCTGCGTAAGCGGTCTACTAAACGAGTACTGGATTGCAAAATGGTAGAAGGAAAACAAAGTACGTTCACTAAATTGCAACGAAAAACCGCAACGATCTCACCTTGTTGCCGAGAGGGGATGCCCAGTAAGATGCTTCGGGGAGACACTGGGCCAGTGGGGACATGTCGAACAAGACTTTCCAGAGCACGTCCAGAGCAGGCTCTTTAAACGCGCGACATGTTCTGGCCAAGGCGGCCAGACTAGGATCAACCCTGCTCAACTCTGGCACGACAGAAACGGGACCTGCGATCTGAGACTGTGGAGAGCAATACTGGAAGATATTTGAAAGGACCTCTTGAATCCGAAGCGCGTGATGCATCCTCTTGTAGACGTAAATAACTGGATCGAACGAGGCCGCTGGGGGAAGTGTGTGGATGGCATCGAGCAGAAGCACGAACGAATTTATGTGAATGGCTGAGATCCCAAGACTATGCAGTGACAAAGGAGCTGAGGGCCGCTGGTGGAAACTGGCCCGCCAGCGCACATCCTGTCTGCGTAAAAGTTGTGGTGGTGACGGCTGCTCGTGGACCTGCAGGCCCAGTCGAGCCTACCAAGGAAAGAGAAAGAGTCATAGCAAGGTCAAAGTTTTCCAAACGCAGTACGCTCGCCTTTGTTGGCAACACGTTGTTCAAGTGCGCGACGCACAGCCGTCACTTAAAGTCATTGCCATCCAGTTCTGGATTAAGCTCCGCAATCCGAGTCCTTGACGCTGGCATGTGACGCATGACCATCGCACGAGCACATGAGTTGTCGTACAGGCACTTTCCATCATCAGCGTGAAATGACAGATCTTTCATTTTGTACCGACAATCTAGTTTTGCGCGTCGACATGCGAGCGCTAAAACGCAGTGTCACTGGTGGGTTCCCGGGGCCCAAATCGTGTACCAAGTCGGAGCGGGACCACCCCATGAGACATCGACGCGCGTACTGCCGTTGACTCACCCTAGATTAATGCCTACATATCAGGCCCCGGAAATACAGCGGTACCACAACGAATTCCTGCCTCACCGGAACCCAGTCATTCAATGATGGCGTTCAAACGTGTCTCATCTGACCGGACAAAAAAAGGAAGCACCAAGAACACAGCCACGAACAACAAGAGAATGAAACAGAAAAAAACCTCTTCACTTTTCTCCCGCCCGCGTGGCTTCTCCATTGTTCTCCCAAAACGCGCGTGCGTGTGGGATCGAGGAACAAGCCTGGTCCATCGGCATGTCGCTTCTTTCCCCTGGTCCCATTGTTAATGCGCGCTGCCGGTCGTTACACGGGCGGTACTCGGTAGAATGCCGGCGATGCGACTTACTGTCAATGGCGCTGGTGCTGCCAGATGTGCGACCCGCGGTGACTCGCACGGGTCTACGAAAGTCGGCTTCCGCTTCCCGGGTTTATGAAGTCGTTTATCATGGCGTACGAATCGGAAAGGCGGTCGCGCGTCATACGCATTGTTCACAGTGAGTCAGACTTCCTCGTCCGCCCGTCCCTGCATTCTCGGGCCAGTCCGTCCGTCGATGCATCACCGATCCCCTCTCCGACAAGCGACGACGGCGACGACGCGGACGCACGAACCTGGAGAGAAAAAAAACCGACTCCCATAACAACGGTACCCATTGTTCGCCCTATCTGGTTAAACATGTTTGAGAACTCCCAAAATCAGTCAATGGTGAGGGCGTCTTATAGGGTCCGGGAATTGCCGAGGGAAAAGAACCTTTGATGACTTCGTGATTGGACTATAGATGTGGGCCCCCTCTCGCGAGTTCAAACGGCAAACGATCGTTCTCGGTTTGCAAAGCGTGATTACATTGGCTATTGGTACACATCATGGTTATTATCGTAATGCAATGATTGAAAAGGCGCGTCAGCGCTATGTAGCGAACCCAGTTCACAGAGAAAAAGTCAATTGAAAGAGTTCTGTCGATGAACAAGACGTATGAAAAGTAATGAAACGCCCGTGCGAAAGATCGTACGATATGATAACGGGGCACAATAGCGTCAAGCATGACCGAAATGTAATTGAAAGGTGGGGATAGGGTTGCTGGGAAGATTGACGAGATGCGGGCGGTGAAAGGTGATAATTGAGACATCAATAGTCCAAGAATAAAGAGGCACTAGGGCGCGTTGAAAAGTAGAGCCCCGCAGATGGTAGCAGGTGCCGATGGCAAATGAAGGATCGAGTAACCGACGTGGAAGCAAGCGACAAGCGACGGCGATTGGTATACGGTATAGGAAATAATAGCATAGAGAACATGTTGGCGACCAAACTATGCACAGCGAAAGCACGCGGACGAGATAACATGTCGGATAGAACGGCGGGCCCTTGAGGTCCAGGCGGATAGCGAGATCGCGGAGCAAAACAAAAATCGAATCGGTCGATTTTGGGGGGGACGGCAGCCTATGAGCGACGCTGAACCAAATGTTCAGAGGTTCCAAGACGGGATAGATCCATCGACCGGCGAAGTCGAGATTGCGAAGGGTGGCTTCCAGCTACCACCCACCCGACGGGTCGATGAGTAAATTGCACCAGCGGGAGGTACGTACAAGCTGCCCGAGGGAACAACCGGCGTATTTGTCATGTGAGTGAAGATGGGCATTGCAGGAGCACTCTGCGCACTCTGGAGGTGCACCTGCTGCGGAGCGACGGTGGTGGTGGGGTGAGGGGCAGGAGATACAATGGGTGCGGAGTCCTCGGATGAGCCTTCGAAAGCTTCGAAATTAAGAAAGTTCATCACGTCTTGCGTGAAGGCGCTAGGCTGACGTTGCTGGGGAGCGTATGCCGGAAGTTCGGCGTCACTGGAAGTTTGGAATAGAGAATGAATGTCCTCCTGCATGGAGCCGGAGGCAAATATGGCGGAAGTCGAGCCACGTTCGGTGAAGGAATCCATCTGTCGCTGAAACTCGTCGAAATCAAAGTCGGCGAAGAAGTCATCATTATAATCGACTGTTTCGGCTTGGGGGCCCATGGTAACCTCCAAGTCGCCCCGAGGATGGGTCAAAAGCGCGGAGGTTTCGATATTCGCCAAGTTAAAGACACCGTTTTCGTCGGTCCTTGAAAGTAGTCCTTGCAAAGGGTCGAACGACGAGACGGGTGACACAACATGGTCTGGCTCGGAATATGTCTGTGGCTGAGTGATTGCGAGATTGAGATTTGGGACGTCCTAATAATTTGCTTGAGAAACTGTAAAGGTCTACCAATTCACAGAAACGTACCTCGGAATTTTGGGAGACGGGACTTGGCAAATAAGCTGCCATGTTATTCCAGACAGGCACTGCTGGGGTGACCATGTTCCCGGCTGATCGTAGTTGTAGCCGAGTGGAGGGCAGAGTCGGTTCGCCAGACGCAGAATCTTGGAATAGCAGCGTTGGGAGCGGCAGTGTCGTGTGTTGATTAGGTGACGGACGACGAGAGTTGGGGAGGGATGGCAAATACGCCGTGTGAACAGGTAATTGCGAAGAAGGGGAAGACGCCTGCGAGTCGGACGTAGGTGATAGTTGATTAGATGGGCTTGACGAGGATGAAGGCACTGAACGAGGCGGCAGAGGTGACTCAGACCCGCCATGGGGCGAAAGCGATGGCGCCATCGACACCGGAGGTGGAGGGCGGCCAGGGCCATAGCGTGCTTCAGGCAAGTAAGGGATCAGGAAGGGATGCGGCATTACCAAGTTGTGGGGGTAGAGAGGGACGGGAGGAGGGTGACCCTGGGGTTGGGGGTGCATGTAGGACGTGTAAGGCAAAACCGGCATAGGAGGAGGCACGTCATCATCGTCGCCCTCATCCTCGTCGACATCCGAGGGTGTGGCGTCGCGAACCTTGGACTTTTTGCGGCCTCGCTTGGGATCCTTCCTCTTGGGACGGAAACGGTAGTCCGGGTATTGCTCCTGGTGTTGCACCTTCCTGGTTTCGGCCTCCTGTTCAAAGTGGCGCTTGACTTCTTCAGTTTCGCGCTTCCACATGTTGGAAATCATCTTGGAGACAACTGCTTGGGACAAACGTTCTTGGGATTCACGGATCACCTTGAATTGATGTGAACGGTATAGGATCCACGCGTTTGGGGGTCGCGGTGGTTGGACTTTGCGATCGCGTTGCGGACGAGCTGGACCGGCCATCTGATAGAGAGACGACCAGTGTGCTGCTTGGTGATGGAAATGCGGGTAGAAGGGGATGGGGATGAGGGGGAGATGGAAGTGGGTTGAGTAAGAGACGCGTCGGGGACAGTGAAGTAGAGCGGGAAAAAAGACAGGCGCTGGCACGTCCGTTTTAGTAGGTGCTTGTAGGTCCACCTTGTTGTGGTCCTGTTTACCCTGTTCCACTCCCAGTCAGTGCCCTTTTATCTCAAACCTCCACCGTGGACAATGCGGCTCGAGAAAAAAAAAAGACCTCCACTCACCGAGCCCACCGCCATCGCGACAAAGGCAAAGTTGTGACACCTGCCAAAGAGGCCAAAGCGTGCACGTCGCTGCTGCACGGACCTTTCGATGAGCACAGCACCACCAACCCTCGGGCGTATTCTGCAGCGCTGCCCGTCGTTGTTGTCGTCGTCGTCTCCACAACGTGGTGGTGGTTGGACCGTTCCAGGTTACAGGCGCCTGTGGCGTTCAGCGGCAGCTTTTTCACACAATCACAAATCCCGATGCAAAACAATTTTCTCGTCTTCTTGTAAGACTCCTCACCGGAAGACGAGGAAATCGCTTTGCGCTATCTCGCCGATGTAATTCTTGTTTAACCATTCGTGTTCCTTGGCTAGTCTGCCGTCTACGCGTGCGTATTAGATAGAGTAGTAGGAGAGCAGCGACACTGCCTCGACAACGCGCAGTAGACCCGGTCTACCATGTCCACCGGAAACAAGCCTAGTGGTCTTACCCAACGATTCAGCAAGTTTGTCAGGGCAGGTGAAGGTAAGCTCTGGAGCATCTGAGCGGACAGTCGCAGTCAACTCAGCTGCCGTAGAGTTGCGATCTCGCCAGCACAGTCCCTTGAGAACGTGGCGAGTCGCGTTGCCAGATCCCTCACTGATACCGATTAAGATTTGATTTCAGTGGACGGTTCCGATTTGCATGACCGACTCCTAGCATGGCTCGTCGGGCGATTGACCTTATGCAGCGGCAGGAACATTATGTTGCCGTGGCGGACGATCTGCCAACAAGTCAAGAACATGGAACGCTGCCAAGCTCATTCCATCTCCAATCTTGCCCCGCTGCCTAGATGACTAGTACCTGCTTGATTGACGCTGAAGCCGCCCATTGAATTCGAGTCATTATCAGTACGTTTTTCATGCAACTATAAATATTTTTGAATGCTGATGGGATCATATCCTATGCAGCAACGTCGCGAATATGCTCTGCGGATCAGGAGCGGGGTTTGGGGACGACCGAGCTGACTAGACTACGGCATGCGAAGTACTTAATGGGCGACTTGAACTATCGTTACATTTCCCCTAGTCCCCCCCCACAACGCCCCTTGTTTCTCTACACAGTATGACACCTTCTGCTGCACCTGTTCTCGTGGCAAGTCTCTTTCACTGGTAGTATAGTCCGTAAGGCTAATAAGGAGTCTTCGTGGTTCACTAGGCTGGTGCTGGGCCTTCGGGGCTCGTCGCCGCGCTTACGCTTTTGCAGAACGACGTCCCAGTTCGAATCATTACAAAGGAGCCGGAATACCGGCTCGGTCAGCGCGGTAGCGGTGTTTGGGTGAGTCACGGCGGAATGATGCGAATGTTAGTACACGCTGAAAGACTGCCGGCCCCTAGCCCCGTACCTTTGAAGTGCTTCACTTTCTCCGTGCTTTCGAGACACATACGAGCGCTGGACCGATACTTCCCATACGGGAATACAAGCTTGGCACCCTTGAGCCTAATGAGACCTTCGCGATGATTCCCCACAGCGACCCAACCCCACCGATTCCATATGCGAGTGTACTTTTGACTATCCCATGACGTCGACTCATGAAGTATGCTTTGCAGAACAACCCGATGTTCCTCGGCCAACCAGTACTGGAAGGCATTTTACGGACCCACCTTGAAAAGTTCGGTTGCTCCGTCGAGCTGGGAACGGAACTCCAGTCGTTTGAAGACGATGGCGAGCGTATACTCGCGAAATTGGTCAAGACAAAGGACGGCAAAGAGACCACTGAAATATTCGAGGCGTCATATCTTATCGGAGCGGATGGTGCTAAGGGTGCGTGGCAGGATCAACCCTTTTGTCGCAGGCAATAAACGAAGTTATTTTGCTAGGGGTCACTCGGAAACACCTTGGATTGACATTCCTCGGTGAAACTTGGCACAACTTCGGCTGTGTCGTCGGAGATCTCTGCCTAGAAATTGAAGGTATCGACAGAAAGGTACGCACCGCTTCTCGTTTGCGGTACGTTCAGTCCATTGAACCTCCGTCAAGCACTGGCATTTCTTTGGTAACAGAGCGTCAGACTTGTGAGCGTCGAACTCAGTGTTTTCGTAGACTGTACTCAACCTTTGACTAGCTTTATGCTTCGCCCCACGGACGAAATAGCTCCAGACGGCTTTCAGTTCCTGATAACCATGAAGAGCTATGAACCGGAGCAGCTGCTTGCAGACCAGGAATTGATGGTTAAATGCATGTCCGACATGGTGGGACATCCAATCCATATTAGAAAAGCTTCCGCTATGACAGAATTTCGGTAAACCATTTTGCAAAAACGGGTTCGTTGTCCTACATGACTTGAGACAGGCCCAACGTCAGAATGGTCGACAAGTTTGGTATTGGCCGGGTGTTCATCGCTGGAGGTGAGGCGATCGTGTACCTTTCTCCTTCGCTCTCTCTTATGCACGTTGCACAGATGCAGCACGGTATGTTCCCCGAGCTCTCGGACAGGTCGCACCTAACTTGACTTCTCAGCGTTCATAATCCTACCGGCGGGCAAGGTCTCAACACGAGTGTCCAAGATGCTGTATGTACCTTTGGACGTCATACTCTTCATTGCTAACGCTTTCGTGTCGGTAGCTCAACTTGGCCTGGAAGCTCTCCCTCGTCTACAAGGGATTCTCACCCACCACGCTCCTCGACTCCTACACCACAGAACGTATCCCCGTCATAGCTGAAATGCTCAACATCACCAGTGGGACCTTTTACAAGCTACATACAGCTGCGACGATGGAGAGCGCTATGGAGCGCGAAGAGAAGATGAACATGCTCGGCGTGAATTGTCGGTCGAGTCCGATCGTGTTGGACGAGTTCACGCAGGCAGAGCCGGTGAACGCGTACGGGTTGCTGGAGGAGGGTGTGTTGGTGGCGGGCGACAGGGCCCCGGACGTGACCGAGTTGGCGTTGGCGTTGGGCACGGTTTGGGCTGCTGGTGGCAGGGAGACGGAGACGGAGACGGAGATAAGACTATTTGACGTGTTTTGCCCGATTTATCACACGGTGCTCGTGTTCGCCCCGGACGTGGCGTCGACGACGGATATTTTGGAGGTGTTAAAGCAGTATCCTGGGGATGTGGTTCGCCCGGTGGTCGTGCTTCCACAGGGCTCCGAGGTTCAGAGCGGGGTGCAGGTGGACGTCGTCGTCGACCGCGGTGCACACGCTTACCGGGCATACTTGGCGGTAGAGGGAGAAAAGAAGGTAGTCGTGGCGAGGCCTGACGGTGTCGTGGGCGCCATGGTGCGTGGCACTGAAGGAGTGGTACGATACTTTGCCGAGATTTTTGTCTAAATCACCTTGGCGCATGAACAAGTGAACGAGTGTGGCTCGGACGAGTAGGTCTTCACGTGACCTAGTCCACCTCGAATCCGCTCTGCACTGAGTCTAGTGTTCCGGGAATTTGGGACCTGGCGAAATTCACTGGGTAAATTTACTCGACCTCACGGCCGCACAAAATTCACCCATGTAAAACAGCGTAAATTTGGTGAAATTCGCCTTAATTCACTGTGGATTTGAGAGCTTCTCGATCTCAGTCCCATTTTTCTCAGTCGTAAACCGCCGACTTGAAATCGCTTTCGGCTCTCGGCATAATGAACCGGTTATCCTCATTGAGCGTGGACCTGCGCTATCCAGTGCTGTGAGCCGCTCCAAGGGCACGTCTTATTTCACCCAGGTCGCCTGATGAACATCACCCATCACCAAGCTACCTTGATGATGGAAATGCTTGGCTTGACGACTCACACCAATTGGAAGCTACAGCAGTGGGCGCTGAACGACTCAAATTCACATCAGAAGACCGCTCCGACATACTAGATCTCAACTCGCTCTTCCTCCAGGACATTCTCAGCGACACAGCAGTCATC
The DNA here is from genome assembly GCA_038089155.1 of Nevesoporus exiguus. Taxonomy (NCBI): domain Eukaryota; kingdom Fungi; phylum Basidiomycota; class Agaricomycetes; order Boletales; family Boletaceae; genus Nevesoporus; species Nevesoporus exiguus. Next base: position 16,477 of record JBBPKI010000893.1, read on the forward strand.
ACCTCTCATCCAAATGGATCGAACAATTCATCAACGACATCAGCGCTATCCTCAGCGGCTTCAAATACACTTCCCACATGCGGTGATTTAGACAAAAATTCTGGAAAAGTATTGCCCTACTCCTTCAGCGGCATGCACAATGGCACCAACGACACCATCAGGTCTCACTACGACCACCTTCTCTTCTTTTACCACCAAGTATGCTCGATAAGCATGTCCACTGCGGTC